>APFE030819304.1:0-13964 GCA_000404065.3 Pinus taeda | reverse complement strand
TGGAGTCAATCCCATCCTCTCCTTTCTTGAAAGAATTGGCATTCACCATTTGGATCAGATTTCTCAATGGGATCCTTCATCCCTTCTATGGTCTGGATGGTCCTTCCTTGCTATACCCAATGATCTGAAAGATAGTTTATCAGCTCTCCAATCTCACTTGCATAATATAGCCCCTATCAAAAAGCATACTACAGACGGATTCAGTTGGGATCCTTCTAGATCTGGGTATACCGTTAAAGCTGCCCATCAATTCCTCTGTAACAGTAATCATCATATGCCAATCTGGAATCATTGGAAGGCAGTTTGGAAGTTTGAGGCCCTTCCAAAAATCAAATTTTTTATATGGACCCTTCTCAAAGGGAAAACTCTTACTGCCGAAAATTTACAAAAGCGTGGAATTATCGGCCCCTCTCGCTGTCCCAACTGCTTGGCAGCTAAGGAATCCATCCACCACCTATTTATTGATTGCTCCTTCGCCACTGAATGTTGGGGAAACCTGTCCCAGAACAACCAAATTACATGGACCAGTCAAGATAGCATCGAAGAAATTTTTCATAAGTGGAAAAAGAACTACCCCTGGCAGCGAAGGAAGAACAACATTGCGAAGAGGGTATGGGATATTCTACCTTACATCATGCTATGGAATATTTGGTTGGCCCACAATCAAAAGTTTTTAAGGATAAGGGTTCAAATGCCAGAAGTCTATGTAGCAAAGTAAAGGGCCTCGCCCTTGAAACTATCTCAGCTAAAAACCAGAAGGCTGTAGACATCACCGACCTCAGTGTGGAAGAACGGAGCTTTATTGGCCACTTGTTGAATAAAAACAATAACGGGCAGCTAGGTAGCACTGCTCACAACAGACAAAATGATGTCCCTCACAAGTGGAAAATCAGACTTAAAGAAAATGAGCTTGCTGCTTGGATTCAAAATTGTAACAGGTACTGTCTTTTTTTTACGGAGCTTCAAAATTGAACCCTGGGGTTACAGGGGCTGGAGGAGTGATTATTAATGCTAATGGAGACATTGTTTTATCATATGATTGAGGCCTTGGTCAAACCTCAAACAATAAGGCAGAAGCACTGGCTCTATACCAAGGTCTTATTCAGCTTGGGAAGCTTGGAATAAATGCAGCCTTCATCTTCGGAGACTCAACAGTTATTATCAGCTCAATGGTTCAGAGGAAAGACCCCACAAATATGTTTCTCCAGTAGATATTAAGTCGCTGCCATAGTTTAGTCCAACACATGGAGGATTTGCGATTTTATCATATCTTACACAGCTTAAACAGAAATGCTGATAAACAAGCCAATAAGGCATGCACCAGACCTCAGGGCTGTCTAGTCTGTAACGAAGCAGAGACCTATTATCATTTGCCATGACTATGGAAAGGATCCCCCTCATTCAGAGATGCAACAAGCTCACAAGTCCTAATAAGACAGCATAAACGATGAATCATATTTATTTCACCATGACCAAAAATGAAAAAGGGACAGGGCACACTCAGGTAACTCATTTGTAAACGTTATTTATCAATCGATTATCCTTTTTCTTGCATCAGGCTCTCCCTCACCCGCTCCCCTACTTTAGTTCCCTCTCTCCCTTGAATCTGTCTCTTCCCCTTCGATCCATCTGAACTCCCTATCCCTACGGGCCTCTCTTGCTCTTAGAACCTGTGATTCCCTCTCCCCTGGATCTTCTGGACGCCCCCTGTTCTTTGATCCTCCCTACAGGCAACACATTCCTCTGGCTCCGCTCAATAATCAGAGCCTCATGACAACGCTCTCACCCTCCCTTTATCAGGATTTATTATCAACTTGTTCACTAACCCAGTCTAAACAGGAGCCTCAAGCAGAGATATCGCTCAATGATCAGAGCCCCATGACAGCGCTCCCGCCCTTCTTTTATCAAGACCTGTTTTCAGCTATTCCTTTATTGTGGTCCAGACAGGTGCTACAGGCAAAGATATCATACTTCTCTTCATTCTTTGGAGCGAAACAACAAAGCGCTTCAAACTGGCAAATCAGGCTCCTTTTCATCCTCATAGTCAGGCTTATCACTCTCTTCATTTTATATAGATAATGTTTTGCAAATGTCGTCTCTTAGTGTTCCAATTTGTCAGGATATATTCCAGTTTAAATTTCATTTCAAAGCCCAAGTGGTAGGAACCTGGAGGATCCTATTGTTGTAATTCCTCCCTTCCCAGCTTCACTCGATGAATAATTATGTACTACAGAGGAACAACTTCCATCTTCCTCTTTTTCCGAAAAGCAATATAGCAACCGATGATGTTAAAAAAAAATATTAAGGAGAAATTGAATAAATAGTTGTCATATTGCATTATCTAACGTGGTATTAGAGTTAAGGTGAACAAGAGAAGGCAGTTAGGACACAAAGAAGGGTTTGCTTGTCAAGGGGAATCTTTTGCAGAAGGACACAAGGAAATAAGAAGAAGACCTATTGATCTAGAAGGAGGGTTACTACATCGAAAAAGACCTCACCATCAAGCTCTAATTGAAGACAGAACAAAGTTATCGTTGTAATTTCTCTTGTGTACTTCATCATCTTGAAAAAGAAGAAAGCAAGAATGAGCCTTTGAATTATCATTCACTCTTTGAAGTTGTTTGAAGAAGTCATTGTTAAAGGCATCCTAGAAGATATCTAGGGAATATTTGAAGTCTCCTTGGAGGTCTTGAAAAACTTCAAGATAGTTGGAGACATCATCAAGAAAGAGGACTCTTGGTTAACAAAGTAAGTAGTATATTATATTCTATGTCTCAATCTATAGATAACATGCCTACATTTTGCAAGGAAATCAACAAGCTAGTTGGGTCAGCAAACTTCCTAGCATGGAAGAAAAGGATTGATTTGACACTCACAGAGAATGAAGTCATGGAGTATGTCCTTGGAGAAGTGGCTAAACTTAACAATGAGAAGACTCAAGAGTTAGCAAAGCACAAGAAGGGAGAAGTAAGGGCACAAAGGATAATTAAAGATCATGTTGTTCCCTTTGTTGTTGATTTGAAGGCATCAAAGGCTATTCATGATAAATTGGTAAAGTTGTACTCTACAAGTACAAAAGGTCAAAAGATTTCCTTGAGGAATCAACTATATAGAATAAGGAAATCAAAGGTTGAGACATGGCCACCTATCTAATTAATATCTCAAAAGTATGAGACCAGTTGCAAGGGCTTGGAGAGACTATTACATATTATGAGATGACTATATGTGTACTAAATGCTTTGCCACTTGATTGGAGTAGTTTTGCAACTAGCGTTTACTCAAAGAAAGATACCACAACTTTTGATTAATTGTGGGCTCAATGTATTTGGGAAGAATCTAGGATCAAGGCAAAGGATGATACCAAATCAAATGAAAGATCTCAAGCCTTCATTGCTAGAACCAAGAAGTTGAGGAAAGTGAAGTTTGGAAAGTCCAAGAAGAAGACAAACATGTCCAATATTCAATGATTTGGATGCAATAAGTATGGACACTATAAAAGGGATTGTCCAAACATTAAAGTGAACAACAAAAGAAAGGAAACAAGTGAAGCTCACATAGTTGAGGAAAGGGGAGAACCTAAGAAGAAGTTGAAAGGAGAAGATCCCAATGACCTCTATTATTGAAGGAAGTCTCACACCTATCAGGTTCTTTATGAATTTTTTGTCTTTCTTTTATTAAGTGGAAAGTAGAGTAACGTGCATTGTTACTCTAAAAGAGTCTTGATTTTGTAGAAAGCATGACAGCATAGATAGAAGCACATGGCAGTAAAAAAATTAGAATCTACTTGTTTGCTTTGGGAAAAATCATCTAGTTTAAAGAGAATGAGAAAATTAGGACCATATTGCATATTATTGTTCATCCAAGCATTTTTCTAACATCATGCTAGAGGTAGGCATTTTTCAAAAAGGGATCATCAAGATCCTATAAGAATCATCATTATGGAAGATTCTCGGAAGCAACATTATGGCTGGTATATTCCATCTAGTTTGAAAAGAATGTTTCTAAAAGGATGAAGGAATGGAAGTGGTCAAGTTAAAGTATGAAAGGCAAAATGAAAGTATTTTTCTTGGAAAATGAATTTTATCTTTGACAAGATGGATATATGATTATGTAAAAGCAAAGGTATGCATGTTTGAAGTTATTCTTCCCTATAGCATGGTTCATATCTACAAGAATTACTAAGGAAGAGTTAGTTTTGAATGTGATTGGTAAGTCTCCATAAGATTGCATGATGCTCAAAGAAAAAAATTGAAATACTTTGGAATGGATGGAGATCAAGACTTTGTCACAAGATTGCATGGCATAAATATAACAATGTTGATCAACATCAAGTATATTCTCTCGAAGAAAGATAGGGAGTTAACAATGACAACTTCAAGAAAGATATTATAGCTTGGTAATCAAGCTTTATTTATGGGCACTCTGATTAAAATGACTGCATGGAGAAAGATTCGTGGATCATGCGAAAGGATGTTGATCTCGAAGAACTCAATTAAGTTGATGCTTTGATGAGAGGACCATCATGACAATATAAGTCTGATATTTAATATTTTGATATTGGTTATTTGGTTAACATATTACTTTTCTACTCGATAGGATATTGCAAGAATGCATGATGATAGTTGAGGCAAGTTCCACTGTGGGTGTTGAACTCAATTCGATAAACATATGAATTGAGTATACGGTTTTGGCAATTAAGAATTCAAGGTGTCCACATCATCACCTTGGGATTGAAAGGTAGTAGTGAAAGAAGATAACTTGATGTTCATCAATAAATATCACTTTCATGTTTAAGAGAGAGTTATGACTAGGTTGAAGTTTGATAAGGCTCAATATAATGCCTTCATTGATGATGACTAGAGGAAAGTGATATGCAAGATTGCTGGCCTAAACCCTGTCACTAGATTGAAGGAATAATATGGCTCCTTGATACCTAGGAAGGAAGAAAGCTTGGTATAATGAGATGCAAAGGAAAGAGGGAACCAGACAACGATCTCCATGAAAAACTCATAGTTGATGCATGTATGAAGACAAGCTATAAATATTATGGTGATGAATTCCAAAATTGGAAGGGAGGCAGGAATTTCCTCTATATTTGAGAGGAAGTAAAGGAGTCTCATTAAATAGGAGCAAGGATCTATTCCCTAATCAAGAGGGAATGATGATCTAATCTCTGGTTGAGAGGGAATGATGACTAATGACTAATAACCATAAGTATAAGTGAAGGCCATGGAGGGAGAATGGGGAATGGAAGGTTAGATAAGCATTTGTGATTTCCTTGAAAATAGAAAAATCCAATATGGGAAATGAACTGATACTCTTTGAGCATTGGACAGTTATCCAAGATAAGAGTGGTCGAAGAGGACCGATATTCTTTGAGGATTGGGAATCCAAGATAAGAATAGTCCTAAAAGGACATACCTAGTGAACATCTGGATGGGGTATGTGCCTTGTAGAGGTAGTGTGGTATTTCACGTAAAACATCTCATCATTGTGCTCTTGTATATAATAGAGCTTGTCAAAGTTAAGGCCTTACTATATTGACAATATTGGTCATGATGTTGATGCTTAAAGATGGCTTACCAATCTGACTCTTCTTATGAGAACTCTTTAGCTTGAGAATGTTCATGTACTTGGGGTACAGTTATCAATACCTCCCTAGCTAAGAGGGAGTGTTGGAAAATGTAACTAGATTCAATCTTCATAGTTGTCATTATACTCATGTCAATATGTATATCTTATGTAATAAGCAAAAGAAGAAAGAAAAAAATGCTATTTTAAAGCATGAATTTCATGCTTCTTTTGATTGGTCTTCTAGGTAAAACATGTTCTTCATGCTTCTAGGGTTTTTCATGTCATAAGATTTATTGTCATGAGTCAAGAGATTTAATGTCATGTATACAAGACCTATCTGGGCAAGATGTACCATGTAAAAGAATTTATTTTGAGTCAAGACAGTCAAAATAAGTCAATAGCACAAGTCGGCCCTCCCAGAGACACGTCAGCTTGGAGAAGGCTATTTGGCCTCCACAAATAAGTATAAATAGAAGTTTCTTGACCTCATTTGATAACAAGTTCGATCTACAATCAAGAAGCTCGATCTAAGGCGTGAAATCCATGAAGAAATACAAGAAAAGCAAGGAGAAGAGGATTTGAAGATAGAAGCAAGGAAAATCGAAGTTTTGGTAAAGGTTTTCCCTAGTTTTCTCTTACATGTGTGAACATTCTAATTTTTTGTATGGGCCGAAGTTGCATAGTTACTACAAGTCTAAAATATTGAAGATGGGAGCTAAAATTTGAGTTTGGTGCAGTTCTATAAGGGTTTGACTCTTGTTGACTTAGCTAGACTTTGACCTAATTAGAAAGTCTTATTGTATGGTTGACTTGGTGAGGAGAC
This sequence comes from Pinus taeda, assembly GCA_000404065.3. Lineage (NCBI taxonomy): Eukaryota > Viridiplantae > Streptophyta > Pinopsida > Pinales > Pinaceae > Pinus > Pinus taeda. The sequence continues at coordinate 7,567 of APFE030819304.1, read as the reverse complement.
TTTGGTCTTGGTTTTCTCATTTGAAGCAGATTCTATAAGAAGATAAGAGATTTTTTGGGTTTTCCCCTTGGAGGGGTTTTGCCCTGGCTTGGAGCCTAATTTCTGTGTCCATTGTCTTTATTGTTTTTGCACTCGATAATTGTTTGATGAAGAAGATATAATAAAGAAACACAAGAAGATAAATCAATTTCACAAAAAATTATTAAGGTTAAGGAGAAATTGAATTAATAGCTATCATTGCATTCTCTAATATGAAGGACACATGGAAGATCAAAGCTCGATAAGTGTCGAGGGTATTTATGTGGCTAGTCATAAAATACAAGGTTTCAACCTTGGAAATCCTCCAATAGAGGAGCTTAATAGGTTCAAGTATATGTGTTCTTCATAAAAATGTTGAAGAAAATATCTCTCACCCCTACATTTATTGTGCTTGTTTCAAAGAGGTATGAAATGAGATTGAGTCCTTAACTAGCAAGAGCACTATTGGCATGGTACCAATGTTGAAGAGTGTATAAGTTCATGGACTCAAAACCCACCCTTCAAAGAAATAAAGGCCTTTAATTATCTCTCGGGGAGTTTGATTAGCGAGGAACTCGAGCATATTTAAGGATGATTTCATATGTGCAATTCAATGTGATTAACGAGTCAAAACAATCATTAATAGCTTTAAATATGTTCCAAAATCTTCAATTCCTAAATGATTGATTCATCCTTAAATAAATAAATCTAGAGTATAGGGGTGCTTTGATGGGGTAAGTCAAGGAAGCATCAAGATGTGTGGAACAAGAGGTGTAATTCATTTATGTGATTCTCATTTCATCATGTTCAAAGATGGTTTAAGTCAAGGCTCAAACAATTATACATGGCTATTTTCCTTTAAAAAAGTATCCTAAAAATGTCGTTCAACAAAGTGATAAAAAATTCCAAGCTTGTGGAGATTTGTAGTGGATCATCAATCAGATGAAAGGTTAAAACATAATGGGAAACTTGACTCTATCGCATATGTTAATGAAGTTAAAAATTCAATGTCTATTTTTTTACTCAATTTGCCTTGATAGTGTATACAAGGAATTTAACAGGGAAGCTAACTCTCAATAAAAGGCAAGTATTTAGATGGTTGAAGGTTTGGGGTCATGGCACAAAGTCAAGGGTGGTTATCTTTTTCATGAACACATCTTCACAATTATCTTATGCCTTATCTTCAACCAGTGATTCTTCCAAAGTGGACTTTGTTTCGCAAGATTGATTTTTCGTTTTAAATAATGATGTTATATGTTTTAAGTTGGACATTATGTGGAGGTATGAACAAGATTTAATCTTCTCAAGAATCATATATTTAAGAATACACTGGCTCTAATATTTGGAGTAGAGATGGAGATTTCATATATCATTTTTATTTGATCTTCATGGTATTTTGGATAGGAAGCTTCACTGATTCTTTAGAAAGTCTATTTAGGAAATATTCTTTTTGTTGAATTATGGGCTCTAGCCCTCTTCCATATATTTCAATTCTTAAATGTTTTTATCAACATACGAACTATCATAGATGTTTAGACTATGCTTCTATTTTTATGTAGAATTTTGTAGTGATCCTAGAATTCACTAAAAGAAGACCCATGTTCTAATATATGTACACTCCTCATTGAGAAGCAATAATGAAAGTTATTGGTTTATGGGATGTATTATTTGTCATATTGAATTAGTAAATATGATTTTTTTTAGGAAAAAAAGTAATAAGTTATCACATCAAAAATATATTTTCAATCAAAATATGAAATAGATCTCATAAACTCAAGAAAACACTAATAAATTTGCATGATTAAGAATATGAATATTCATTCCCTATAGAAATGTCAAGAAATTTTCTACTGCTAGTGAATTCGAACTAAAAACAAGAGACACAAATTTCTTCTACTATTCTGCAGAAAGGAAAACACATGATAGAAACACATGCAATGACATGCAACCATCAAAACACAGGGAACACAATAATTTTACATGGGAACCCAACTGGGGAAAACGCCTTCGCTGCTTTGCATTAATTCAGATGAGAATACAGATCAATTACATTGATTGCTCCAGTCCTTTAAGCTCAACCTACACTACAATATTGAACTCTTACTCACTGACCTACTATGATCAACACTTGACAAAATAGGCCTCATCCTTCCTCCTATTTCCTTGCGCAATCCTTGGGGAAATTAGCCCCTAAAAAATAGTATAATTCCCTATTTCCTTGTGCAAATCATGAATGAATTGACCACCCGCTCCAATGCAAAACATGTACACTCAACTAGTATACAATTGACAATTACAATGTGCCTTTTCCTCCACTCCAACTAGGAAATTCGAATTCCATGCATGACTGGGACCATTTTTTGTATATTGATCAATTAACGGAGAGATCAATGAGTTAACAATTGTTATAACTACTCAACTAAACTCCTACTGACTCTGTTAATGGCTAGAGCTCAAATAATTGAGTTTAACTAACAACAACTCCACAAGATTGTTATATCTTAGCTATCAACTCATGCACAACTCTACTTCTTACCCACAAACTCGAATTGACTGACTTAACTAAGTGACAAGGCCATGTCACTCCTACTAACTGCAACTCAAGTCATCGTACTGATGAGGAATTTTGAATTTCTCCATTTGACTAAGGCACAAGTCAAATGAAGACTTTTCTTGCTACAATTTAGCACTCCCTCTTAGCAAGAAAAGGGTTTTGCGCAACCCCAATCCTACTCCAGTGGATTGTACTGTACCACAACTAACGCTCCCCTCACTGTTGTCGTTTCTACTACAACAACTGCAATTGAGAAGCATCCAAAATACTAAATCAATTGTCTCTGAGTTGCAACTATCTCCCGAGTCTCTGACTACTACTAGCCTCTGCACTGTTGCTCAAGATATGACTACATAAACTTACACTAATAATTTTACTACTGAATATTGTGAGCCCCTATAGCAAGGGTAATGATTCATGAGAAGAGTATACTGCAATTTTTGTTGCTCTCCTATGGACCCTGCCCAAATCTTTGCAACTCGAGGACTAAGGCTCTACATCACCCTACCTCACTCTTGGAGGTATAATTGCATGCATGGAAAAATCTACCTCTAACTTGTAGAGATTTTTAACTCAAACACCAATTTGTTTTATTTGTCAAGTAGCAACATGCTTCAAATAAGCTTTCCCCTTACTGAACAACACATCATATCCACGGTCTTCAAGTACAACTACAGGAACTAGATTTTTCTTCAAACCAGACAAAAACATTACATCCTTTAGGTGAACATGAGAGCCTGAATCCCTCTTAAAGGTGATAGTTCCAATTCCTTTGGTACTATACCTTCCATCATCTCCAAGCTGTATGTGTAATCGTAGGTCCTTCTCTTCCAAGCTACTAAAGAACTCCTTATTTTCTGTCATATGATATGAAGCACCAGAGTCTAGGTACCACTCACTCCCTCTTACTATGCTTGCCATGCAAGAAATGAGGGTGAAATCCAACTCAAATTATTATGTGAGAGAATGTCCTCTCGCTCCTACTATAGGCTCTTTACTGGATTTCTTTTGTGAACACTTGGTTTCATAGTGTCCATACTCATGGAAGTGAAAATATTTAATTTTACTGAGGTCTTTCTTCTTTCCATGGTTCTGGCTACATTCTAACTCACTTGGGCCTTCTTGCCTTTAGCATTCTTTCCCTTACTTGCCAATGTAAAGTTTTCTTTCTCCTCAACTATAGATGTGACAACATCTCTAGTGTTTCTTTTGATCTCTTCCTGCACCAAATCAGACCAAAGTATCTCCCAATCTAGTAGCTTGTCTCTTCTATTAATTGAATCCTGATAGTTGTGCCAGGATTTTAGAAGGCCAAGGAGTGTTAAGCTCACAAGTTAAAATGATGAAACATTTTCTCCTACTCCTCCAAGTTCATCTCGAACTTGAGTGAATCTGGATATGTATTGAGGAATGGTTTCATTTTTCTGCATTTGAATGCTCCTGAGTCTATTTCTCAATGCCAATTTCCTAGCACCACAGTTGCTCTGGAATAAATCTGTGATAGTTTTCCAAATTGCAAAAGGAGTCTCATTTCCATGCAAGTTCAAAACCACATGATCTCTGACACCCTCTAGAATATTCCTCCTAGCTTTTTTTGTGTCTTTCTTCCACTGAGCAACTGCTTGTGCATCTGATGCTACTGGTTTTGGAATATAAGTTTGTGTGTATTCCCATACTCCATTGTCATCCAGGAAAACTTCCATCTTGTCTTTCCAAGCACAAAAATTTGAGGTTCCCTCCAATGCATACTTAAGCCTCAATCCATTGAAAGGCATTTTTCCTGCACTTAAGAGAATTTGCACCAAAACTTTGCAAATTGAAATTTCTCTGAGAGAATATCTAGAACAAGGTTTCTATGTAGCCTTCCATATCCCTAATACCATGTATAAATGTCAAGGAATTTGCTACTACTAATGAACTCGAACTGAAAACAAGAGACACGCATTTCTTCTACTATTCTACGAAAAGGAAAACACACGATAGAAACACATGCAATAACATGCAACCATCAAAACAAAAGGAATGCAATGATTTTATAGGGGAACCTAATTGGGAAAAATCCCTCTGTTGCTTTGCATTAATTTATATGAGAATATGGATCAATTACAATCACTATTTCAGTCCTTGAAGCTCAATCTGCACTGCAATATTGATCCCTTGCTCACTGCCATGCTCTGACCAACATAACCAAAATAGCCTCAACCTTCCTCTTATTTCCTTGCGCAATCCTTGAGGAAATTAACCCCTTAAAAAGAGGAGAATTCCCTATTTCCTTGTGCAAATCCTCAAGGAAATGACCACCTGCTCCAATGCAAAACTTGTACACTCAACTAGTATACAATTGACAATTACAATGTGCCTTTTCCTCCACTCCAACTAGGAAATTCAAATTCCATGCATGACTGGGACTATTTCAGTAAATTGATTAGTTAATTGAGAGATCACAGAGTTAACAAATGTTATAACTACTCAACTGAATTTCTACTAAATCTACTAATGACTAAAGCTAAGATAACTAAGTTTAACTAACAATAACTCCCCTAGATTGTTAGATCTTAGCAATAAACTCATGCACGACTCTACTTCCTGCCCATAAGCTCGAATTGACTGACTTAACTAAGTGACAAGGCCATGTCAGTCCTGCTAACTGCAAATCAAGTGATGTGGAATTTTGAATTTCTCCATTTGACTAAGGCACAAGTCAAATGAAGCCTTTTCTTTATACAATTTAATATTCCCATCCTCCTCCTTGTAGACTATGGTCAAAAGTTTGGAATAATGATGGCATTCCCAAAGTCAATATATTTTATTAGACTTTAGCTCATAAAAAAATTCTCATGGTAGAAAACCCGAGAAAAAGAACATATATGGGTCGTCTTGTTAAACCCTGTGCTTCAAGATAGAGGAAAATATACCACACTTGTTCATGCAATTTCATTTTACTATTGAGACATGGCATGTCATATTTTCCCCAATTTGTCACATTGATCATATGCTAGAATCATGGGAGGATATGTTCGAAACATGGAAGATACATTACCCTTGGAGTCGTAAGGCATCCTCCCTCCCTATCAAATCATGGTAAGCTCTTCCTAAATTCTTGTGCTGGTCAATATGGATTGTAAGAAACAATGTTATATTAACAATGAGAGACCAAATCCACTATCTATCACTCTCAAATCAACCTCACTACTCTTTGAGGCCATTTCCTTTAGGGGATACAATGTCAATAACGTGGAAGATTTAAACCCTATAAAGAAGGAATGGATTTTATATTGTTAGGAAATATCAAATTCAAATCTGACAGTTATCTCGACCTCATCAAATCAAGGTTCCCAACTTAAGAATTACTACTTCACAATTTTTTCAGTGGAGCAAATCTAAAAATTAGTGTATATTATTCTTTGATGTATCTTCGATCTAAAACCCAAGGGAGGCAGGAGCGGGAGGGGCTCTAATAAGCCCTGAGGAAAAAATATTGTTTCAATCTTCCTGGGGTCTCGAAATTTCTACCAACAACCAAGCTGAGTTTTTAACATTATGGAAAGGGCTTGAAATTTTGTTGGCAGGTAACATTTTAAAGCTCATGGTTTGTGGTGACTCATTGCTAGTTATTTTCCAAGTATTGGGGAAAAATGGCGTGTTGACACCTAATCCTCAGTGATTGGGGGAACTGAATGTGAACAATCATCGAGAAGATGAACTGAACAATCACATTCATGTATATAATAGATAGCTGGCTAAATGTATAAATGAATCAATTTTTTGGAGCTACTCCTGGCTTGACATGGTATCAGAGCACAGGTCCTAGGTTCTTTTTTTAACCTTACTTTGTAACTCCTGTCCACTGCCTGCCTTCTGCTCCTCTATCCCACACCTGAAGGAAACGCCTGCCTGCCTGAAGCTGCATACCAAACATCTGAGTGAAACTCACGCTGCCTGAAGTAAAACGCACGCTGCCTGAGTGAAACACCTGCCTGAAGGAAATGGTAACGCTGCCTGCCTGAAGGAAATGGTAACGTTGCCTGAAGGTAATTGAAATGCCTGCCCATTCCTGTGCATTGCTCGCAGATTACATTGAAAGCAAATGTTAATCGCTGCTGTTAAAGTCTATAGCTTTGGTGAATGAATATGTGTTCGGCCACCCAAAACTTCTTGCCCTTTTCAAACCCAATTCTATGAGATGCTCGGCTTCGGTATCTTTGACAGAACCTTTGCTCTCAGTTGTAGTAGTTGAGGAGTACCGCTTTAGTCCTCAGAGCCATTGTCAGTCTCCCTTTCCGCTTGCACGTTACACAACGAAACGAAACTCTTCGTTTTCGTACACCTCCCAGCATATTCGATTCGATGACTTTTCTTTGCAGTGACGAAGTTGGAGCCACAAAGCTCTGTCCAACAATTTTTTTAACCCAAAGAACCCTTAGTGTGAGACAACATGCAGTCGGCTCTCTTTAAATCGTAAAAAAAAAACCCAAGAATATTTCGGTGAAGATATGGAAGAACAATCTGGATTTGATCATAGAAAGCTCGCGCAGCAGTTTCATCCGAATCACTCGGCCCCGCATAGCACCCAAGTTTGGGCTCTCAATTCTACATGAACCAGGGAGATCTAAGACAGTGATCATATTAACGAAGACAGGAAGAGCTCTTGTGATTACCGAGTTTTAGCTGTTAGCTCCTGGTTTAGGATTTTAATAGGCCCTTGTGCCAGTGGGGGAACGTGGAAGAGCAATTGCTTTTCTTTTAACACAAGCGTTCAAACATTTTTTTGCGGTGATATATATATATATATATAGTGATATATGTATTCATTTCAATGATCAATAATATAAATGGCGTAGCAGAATTTTGAATGATTTTGAATATATTTCCATATCAAAATCATTTTTTTTAGCAGCAGAAGTTTTTTAAGAGCAATTTTTTTTTTCTCGCCATCAGAAGTATTAATATATCAGCAAAAGTTTTTTATATCAGCAGAAGTAATTTTTTACAGAA
>APFE030819298.1:74625-123505 GCA_000404065.3 Pinus taeda | reverse complement strand
TCACATCTGAGGGTATTTGGATGTGATGCATATGTACATGTTCCAAAGGAGAAACGAACCAAGTTGTATAGTAAATCTAAAAAGTGCATCTTTATTGGGTATAAGGATGGTTTAAACGGTTATAAGCTTTGGAACCCAGTCACATGAAAGGTTGTGTACAACCAAGATGTGGTGTTCAGAGAGGTGAAAGATGTTATTAAACATGAAGTCCAACCAAAGGAACCTGAGAAGATAGAGTTTGAGCGAAAGGAGGAAGAATCAGACTCTATAGTAGGCGAGAAATCAAAAGATGGAGAGCCACAAACTCTGGGTGTGAGAAGATCAGTTTGAGAAAGAAGGAAACCAGAAAGGTATAGTCCATCTACTTTCTGTTCAAATTTTTCTTTATCTATTACTGATGATGATCCCAGAACTGTGAAGGAAGTAGAAGATTCAGAGGATGGAAAACTCGAGAAAGAGGCCATGGTTGATGAAATGGCATCTTTTCACAAAAATGAGGCTTGGGATCTAGTGGAGTTGCCGGTTGGAAGGAAACACATTGGCAAAAAATGGGTGTTCAAGAAGAAGAAAAATGTAGAAGGAAAGGTGGAGAAATACAAAGCTCAGTTGGTAGCAAAAGGTTATTCCCAGGTGCCGGGAATTGATTTTAGTGATATTGTTTCTCCTGTTGCCAAGGTAGCTTCTATTATATTACTTTTATCTGTTGCTTCTACCTTTGATTTTGGGGTAGAACAGGTGGATGTGAAGACAACATTTCTTCACGGGGATCTGGAAGAGGAAATCTACATGAAGCAACCCAAAGGATTTGCGGTGAAGGGTAAGAAAGAACCAGTATGCAAGTTAAAGAAGTCTCTGTATTGGTTAAAACAAACACCAAGGATGTGGTATCAGAAATTTGATACCTTTATACGGGGACTTGGCTTCACCAGAAGCAAAGAATATCACTGTGTGTATTTTAAATTAATTGGTGACCGTGTTATTTATTAGGTCTTGTATGTGGATGATATGTTGCTGGTTGGAAATGACAAAGAAATTATCCAGGATTTTAAGACCTAATTGTCCTCCAAATTCGACATGAAAGATCTTGGTGCTGCAAACTATATTTTGGGCATGGAAATTAAAAGAGATCAGGAAAAGATGAAACTCTGGTTAATCTAGAGGAAGTATGTCGAGACAATATTGCAGAGATTTAATATGCAGGATAGTAAACCGGTGAAGGTTCCTATTCCTGTAGGTGTAAATTTATCTGCTGAATTCTTGTTGCAATACTAAGGCTCATCACTGTGTGAGGACACATAATAACTTAGGTTTTAGGGAGATTTAAGGGCTTATAATTGGCATGGTTTTTACTACAATTTCTCCCTTTTTTTACCTCACAAAACCCATTTTTGGCTAAGTATTGTTCCTTCCTCATATAATTACAAGGAAAGAGTCACTATGAAAGGTTTACAAGGTAATTTGTTATTATTTCTCATTTATTCCATTGTTTTTCCATATCAAAAGCATTAATTGAGATTTGAGGCCATGAAGGAATGTTTTAAGAAGATATTGTAAATTCCATGTGTTCAAGTAACCTACCTCCACATTCGCGATGGTTGCAAATATCTAGGGAAAGAATGGCTACATAGGTGTTTCTCTCAACATCCTCGACAAGATATAGTGTTCATTAGATAAACACGAGGATCATTATGGAGCATGTCAGTTTTGAATCAAATATTCATTGAGAAAAACAAAAATTTGGTGATGTACACAAAGTAATCGGGACTGCGTGAACCAGTTTTCTCAAATTCGCATAGAAATAGCCAATTATTTTTTGATGGTTGTAATTTGAGCTCGACAATAGAAGGGAATCAATTCATATTTTACCTTCACAAGTTTAGTTATGATCCAATGATTTATTCTATATTCAAGATAGGGGATTATATGGATCCACCTACTCATCCTTTTCCTTATGTAAACGTTATATATTTTTCCCTCTATGCATCACATAAAATAGGAGATATTGATTCATAAAACTTAAATTTGTAATTCTATGTTGATCGATCCAATTGTTGGGTTTATAAACAACTCTAGTTTGACATGTAATTTTCGAGGCAATAAAATACAATGCGATGTTGATTGGGGCCATTTCTAAGTATGTTTGTTTCATATCTTTGCACGTAATGTGACACTTTCTTTGGAAGTGATATAGCTAGTTGAGAGGCCCCCCCAAACTATATTTCTTGTTATATAGATTGATGCATGGTAATACTCTATAATTTATACTTTATTTTTTGGTTTGTGGTTGTAATCATATTAATATGTTTATATGCTTTGATTCACATCCTTTTATATCACTACAATTTTATTTGATTGCATACTAGCATATTTTATGCTTGCAAGTTTACAATACTAACTGTCTACCTTTGTATATAGTGTATACATATAGTTTGACTATGTTGGAATATTACTAAGTGTATGTTGTTTTTTATTTCATTGATGTTATTGTTTCATTTCTAATTGTATGTTTTAAGTGATTGTTGAGAGTAGGTTATCTAGGTTAGTGTCATCGATGAAGTTGCAGATTGAGTAACCTATTTTTTAATGAAGTTCTTCTATAGTTTCTTAGTCCAAATGAGCATGAAAGTTGTATGGTTGAATAACTTTTTCTAAGTCCTTCCAATGGTGTATGGAATTTTCCAACCTCCAAAGAAATGAGGAGAAAATTAAGTTGAAGTGAAGCAGTTAAAACAAGTTACACACTTAGTTGAATTTCAAGTTTTGGAAATATTTGGGCCTCGTTAGAGAAGTTTGAGCTTTACAAAATCTAGACTCTTTTCTTGCATTTAGGAATCTGGGTCATCTAGTGCGGTAAAAATAAGAACCACTTAATGAAATTATTGCATACTAGATAAAATGTGGGTTTTTCTCTACATCCAGTGGTGCAACAAAGATACAACTAATAAAATAGTTGGATACCATATTTCTTCATATAAGGTTGCAAATGGACCCTGGTATATGTGGCATGTGAGGTGGCACTACATTGCACGGTTAGTTAATGTGGTAGCTTGATGTAGTGGCACGTGGTAGGTTGATTCAATGCTTTTTATGGTCCAAGTGGACTTTAGGTGTGTGACACATGCCAGGACATGCAGAACAAGGAGGAAGGTCATGTGGCACAAAGACAGATGGTGATATATGATCGGTCAATGAAGAATTGATGTGGAAAAATCTAATATCTCAAGATTCATGCTAGGAGAATATTTTGTAAAGCTCCGAAGTGTTAAAATACTTTGACGATTTTTGTGTTTTTTGTAGTCTAGAGGCAAAAGACATATCTACATCTAGTTCAATGATTAATGGGTGAAGTGGAAATCCATTAGGCATACTTAGATCTCCACATGACCAGATTCAAGAGTAGTCAAAGGATTTAACTCATTTCTAAGGAAAAGGTGGACCCCATAACAATTGTTAACTAAGATCTGGCCATATGGGCATCTGGTGGTCTCGGGTGGTAGACAATGTGCACCATAACTTAATTCTTGGGTTTGGATTTGGCATAAGGAATCAATGAGGACAATATTTTTGTGTGATAATAGTTTTGATTGAGAGGAGGCATCCAACCATCCAGTGTTCGAGCATACAATAACTTAGCTACTAATGAAAGGTTTGGACACTGAATTCAAGAGGAGAAAAAGGGCTCGATCATGCTTCCAAATAGTAAATTGTTCCATGCTAAAAAGGTGTTTCGACCATTTGACCATATGATGGTGTGCTCTAGTGTGAAGGGGATAAAGCATCAGATGTAAGATTCCCATATATGTAAAAATTCTTCTAAGCTTATGGTTTCAATTGTCAGGTCACATGATATGATGTAGTTTAGAACTCGAAGAGTTAAGAGCTAATTTTTTTATGTTTTGGGCAAGAAAACAATTAAATAATTAAAGAAATAGATGTCCACATAGAAAAATATTGAAGTATGTAGGCATGGTAAGAGAATTTGTATGGGTAATATATGAGATATATCATACATTGAAAACTTAAGATTATTGTGGACAAGTATAATGTGATGATTTGTGGGAGGGAGTGGTGATGTAGATAATTAAAAGGAAATGAGTGCTAGATTTTCAAAAGTAGAGACAGAGTATGCTCAGGAGTCTTTGGCAGAGGTTGAAGGTGTAGAATTATAGAGATATAAAGTATTTTAGAAGGATGACTTAATTATCCCGAGTAAAGAACTATTGTGTGAATTTGTGTAAAAACAAATTGTAGATTAGAAGAGTTGAGGCATTAATTGAAGGAGCTATCTTAGAAAAATAACTAGTGTCTAAAGAAGATATGAGAAGGAGTAGCATAGATTTAGTGGAAGATTAATTAGATTAGAGAAATAGAAATCCATATTTTTCTACTGAGAAATATTAGAGAAAAAAACATATTTGGAATTAAATATTACTATCTCATTGCAATTTAAATGAAGTACTAATAGACCCGAGTTCAAAAAATGTATGAAAAAGGGATTTGAGTGGAAGAGAATGTGGATGTATATAAATCAAGCAAATGGTGTCTGTTGTAGGTTAGCTCCTGCAAAGACTAATGTAATTTGAAGTTGGTATGTGCAAATTCATCTAATCAAAAGAAGTTTTCTGGTTTTCTCTGGGATGGGTTTCCATGTAAATGTTGTGTTCATAATGTGTGCATATTGATTGTTATATGGATGTATTATATAATTCTTTAAATTGATAAAAAATTCTTTATACTGATTCCCCCCCCCTCTCAGTATAAAATTAATCTCTAACAATTGGTGCCAGAGCAGGTTCCTTCATCAACAATCCTACCACTAGAAGGTAGATCCGACTAGAAACATGGTCATTAAGGATGGTTTCCTCACTAATAAAGCACCCTTTTTCAATGGAATGAAATATTCCTTTTGGAAAGTGAGAATGATGACATATTTGATGTCCCTTATTTCAAAGATTTTTGATGCAATGCTAGATGGATATATAAAGACAACTCTTTTGATTAATAGAGATGACAAGCTAGATTTCTAATATAATTCCTATAACAACCCTTCATTAGGGGAATTTTGAGGTCTAAAATGGGCCTCCTAAGAAAAATGTACAACCAAAATAAACTTTATAAGAACCAATAGGATTCAAAATGATGATGTCAACCATGGGAGATGATTCACCATTTTTGGAGTAAAAAAGTAAAAATAATAAAAAATAATAAAATATTCAAACTACGTTTTCAACTCATATTTTCAACTTATCTCCCTAAGGTTTTACTTAAATTTCGAGCTGGAGTACTCATTGGATGAAAAATTTAATTCCTCATCCAAGGATTACCATGTTGCATACTTTCGATGGACCCTTCTACATGAAAAATGAGAAATACATGAAAACCATGATTGCAATCATGTTTTTTCATGTATTTATCATTTTTGGTGTAGTAGGGTCCATCGAAAGTATGCAACATGGGTACTCTTTGGATGGGGAATCAAATTATGCATCCAACGAATGTTGCCACTTGAAATTTGAGTAAACTCATAGGGAGATAAGTTGAAATACGAGCTAAAAAAATAGTTTTTTCTTTTTTTCTCTCAAAAATTTGATGATGTAATCTAATCTTATTTCATTATTTCTACTATTATTTTATAATTTCCTTAGGAGGCCCATTTTAGACCTCAAAATTCCCCTAATTTTTGTTGCACCTCATGTAAATGTCACAACATACATCTATTCGTGTAACTTTTGTAAAAAATGCAAATGATGGCTAAGATGCATGAGAGGACATGGATTCATAGATATGAGGAGGAGAGGTCGCTTGTGAAGTGTTAAAATCCATGCCACCTCTTTTAATTTCACTACATATCACCTTGATGCATTAATTGCGTACAGAGAATAGGAAATGAATTTTAGTATGGGTGGCCTGACTGGAGGATGATGCTAATGCTTTCCCCTTTCATGTGGGATGTAATGGGAAGAAGTTAACATGCAAAATAGAATACAGGGGAAAGAACCCAAAGAACACAAGAGAAGAAAAGAAGTGACAAAGGGAAGTTGAATGTAAAAAGGATGCATGTAAAAGGAAGCGCTTGAGTAGTAGTAGTAGAAGAAGAAGAAGCATCAATCCAATGCTTTATGACTAGGAAATCATTGCCTATGATTTCATTGAGGCAATGTTGTGCTCCCGAGGTTGTTGGCCAGTGAAGGATTAATGTATATTTTAATCACTTAGTGATTACTGAGTAGGATGATAAACCTCTAAGTGATTGTTGGATAACTTGATGAACCACTTAGAGCTTATTGAATGGGTTGATAAACCACTTGGTGCTTGCTAGAAGGCTGATAAACCTCTAAGCAAGCAATCTAGGCTATTGTGGTGCTTGTTAAAATGGTTTGATAAACAACTAAATATTTTTTGAGGAAGTTGATAAACCACTTAGTGCTTTCCATGTAAGCTGAAATACCACCTATATAATGGGCTCTAGACTCTTACAATTATTTCCTTGGATATCTAGCTAATACCACCTATATAGTGTATTCATTCTCCTAGAACTGAGCCTTGGGTGAATTCCTGTGATTTATTTTAATGAGGTAGACGGTCATTGTGGTGCTTACTACTAGTGAGTAGTTAATAAACCACCTGGTCAATTTACTCCTCCACTTGCTTGCTTGTTCAATTGAATCTTAGTGTGAAATTCCCTTGAGAAAACAACTCATTAAACTATGAATTTGGATCAGAGGTGGTCAACTACAAGAAACATTGCAGTGTAGCTGGCTTATGGTTAGGTGGAGAGTTGAAGTCCCTCCTCCAATTTCCATCCATTTAAGTTAAACAAATACGTATGTTTTTACTTTTATCCATTTGTACTTTGGATGATGGAGAATGTATGATATGCAATATGTAAGTGTATGGATTAACACTACTTGTGGAAGGTTGCTGAGATATATGTATGTTAATGGTGAATACTTTTCTTTATATGCCTTCATGGCTATGCTAAACTTATGGATCTATGTTTTCTTTTGTTATTCTCATGAATTATAGAGTTATTGATATGAATATACATGGTTGCTTAAATTTCCTCAACTAATATATCATGGCATATGAGTTCATTTATTTGATATGGTCATACATCTTATGGTTTGATTTTTTTTTAAGGTTGTAGACTACTTCACATGATAAGAAGGAAAACTCAGATGCTATGTGATGCATGCTATTTTATTTAGCTACGATTGTCACTTGTTTTAAGAACAATGAGAGTAGATATAACTCTTTCAGATTAATCACATCGTTAGGATTTGGTCAACGTTTCGAACCAACTAATGTGGTTCATATTCATGACAAGGTGATAAATCAATCGATATGAAGGAATAAATAGCACAGATGCATCATTGCCTAGAGTTAGCTGTTGAAAACTATCCATTGGTAAAATATTATTTAAGAAAAAGGTAAGGGATTATCTATTTAATTATTCAAAATTTCGTTCAAAACTAGTTGTTATGTGATAATTAATTATTTAATTTCGATATTATAAAATAATAATTTAATGATATCAATTTATATGGTAATATTATATAAAGATAGTTATATATGTAATATTATTTGACTTATTAAATATAATAATTTGGTTGAAACTAGCTGTTAGTAATAATTCAAAATTAAAATATATTTAACTATAATTTATAAATATTAAAAAATATTTCACTATATTTTAATCATAATTTATAATATTATTAATTTGTTTAATAAAAATATTTATTAATTTTGACCATTTCTTTATTAGAGGATAACTTGTCCTTAAATAGGAGGATAATAACATAGGAGGAAAGCGGAGATAAGTCTAAAGATTAACTAAAATATTAATAGTTAAGTTGTATTATTAAGTGCAAAATGTAATTTAGTTGTAAAAAAAGGTTGGGGGGATGTTCAAAAATATATAATATATTGATCATATTGGGAATATGAAGTTAAAGATAAATAATAAGGATAATAGGGGAAAAAAAATAGAAGAGGGTAGAAGAAGATAAGGAGGAAACAGAGGGAGAAAGGAGAAAAAATGAGGAGGAGTGATGAGGAGAGAGGTGGAATCCAACTTTTACTTAATTTCCAACCATCATCCCTACTAAGGTTACTACCATGCCTTTCGATTTCAATTGCTTCCCTAAGTTTCCTGTGGTGGAAATGATCAACCCTGGCAATGACTTTGGATTCTTCAATGGATACGTGGTGTTTCAATTTCTCTGCATGCTCGGCAAGGGCTGATGTGCGGGAATGATTGTGTCTAATGTCAGCAGCATGTTCCTTAATCCTCTATTTAATAGACCTACTTGTTTCTCCAATGTATGGGATACCACAAGAGCAGGGAACAAGGTAGACCCCTTTCGTGTCCTTAGGATCGATAGGGTCATTAACAGATCTAAGAGAATTTTTAATGGTATTGAGAGGTTTGAATGAAGAAGAGACATTAATATTCTTAAGAATATGGGAAATCCTATCCATGGTTCCTTGGATATATGAGAGATGAAACTTAGAGATAGGAACATATTTAAGGACAAGTTATCCTCTAATAAGGAAATGCTCAAAATTAATAAATATTTTATTAAGAAGAATTAATGATATTTATAATTATCATTAAAATTATAGTGAATATTTTTTTTATTTTATATTTATAGATTATATAGTTAAAATATATTATTTTAATTTGAATTATTCCTAATAGCTAGTTTTCAACCGAATATATTCTATTTAATAAGTCAAAATATATTATATATATTAACTACTTTTATATAATATTACCATATAAATTGAGATCATTAAATTATTATCTTATAATATCCAAATTAAATAATTAATTATCATATAACAACTAGCTTTTAATTAAATTTTCAATAATTAAATAGATAATTCCTTACCTTTTTCTCAAATAATATTTTACCAATGACTAACTCTAGGCAATGATGCATCCATGCTATTTATTCCTTCAGATCGATTGATTTCTCACCTTGTCCTGAAGGTGAACCACATTAGTTGGTTTGAAATGTCTACCAAATCCTCATGATGTGAATAATATGAAAGACTTATATCTACATTATGGATCACAAAATTCTTAGATCTAACAATGGGAGTAATTTGTGGTTATGTATACACATTTAATGTTGCAGTGCTTTAAGCTTCATCAAGGAAGCATGGTATATGATCTTCTTGTGAAATTTAGTTGTTGAAGCCATTTCTTATCTTTACTTAGTATCTGATATAAGGTAGGTTTTATAGACTCATTAAACTTGTTATGGGTTGAGTACAACCCTTGGAGGGTCAATGTTCAGATCTAGGTTTCCATTCCTGGAAAATCAATGTTATGAGAAATGCTTTGTCTTAAGGAAATTCTAATGTAAATCTCTGAAGTTTCCTTTCCATTATTTTTTGTAGAAACTTTCATTTTTATCTGGAGTTAGATGGTTCCTAGATGAACCATGTATCTAGGTCGAATATCTTTATAGTTTTGCAACACCATCTGGATATATGAAAGGGTTGGATATCTATAAGACTGGAGGATACATCTAGAAATTTAAGAATTTAGGTATTCATTGCTTGTGCATTATTGAAAATATCTAGATGATAAATTGTTCATAGTTTCCATGGTAAATTAGCTAGGTACGACATCTAGTCTAGACCCTTCCACTCAAGTGAAAACACTTCACGAAGATGGATTTCCATGAGTGGATGAAGCATCCAATATCTAGGATATCCAATGGTGGAGACTTTTGCAATTTGGAAATAATTCAGATCACTATTAGCTTGGATCTAGTGAGAGGTGTAGATTATTTGAGGTGGACCCCACTTGGGTAAATAGCTGTGAAAGTTCAGACTTCCCCGCGAGTGGATATTGCATCCAGGATATCTGGTAAAGTTTCAGCTGGGAACATTTGAGAGATCTCGAATGGGTATGGGACTAGATCTTCTATGAGGGTGTGTGTGATATGGAGATCTGGGGAACTGAGGATCGTGCCAGGAATGAATAAGGCATGCACCATGGATTTCCCTTGGGACCTGATTTAACTAGAATTGGTCACATAACAAAACGTGGTTGGGTCTAGTGTGACCCATAGCCCTAAGTTTACATGGCGAGTGGAAAAAGGTTAAGCCAATATCACACATGGATTCCATGTGTTTGACCCTTGTTAACATAGATAAATTTAATTGGTCAAAATTCAAAAGACTATAAATTTTGATTCCAGAGCCAGATTGAGATATATCATTTGAAAAATCCTAACAAGATGAACAAAATGGTGGTATTAATTTTGAATTTAGGAGAAGTTGGTAAAAGATGATTTTTGTAACCCCATATTCATAATGGACCTCGAATGTTGGCTTAATTCAATTGCAACACTAGTTCCCATAACCTAAGATAGTACAAGGGGGTGGGAGGGAGCATTACAATGTTGTATTTGTTGATAGAAGAGAAGCTTTTATGTTCTCTCAACCAACTCGTTGAATCTCATAGGATGAGTGAGATAATGGGATAATTTTCCTATCGTTTTACACCCTAAGGATTAATGATTGATTAAAATAGAATTTACAAGTGTTTATAACACAAGCAAATTTATGTATAAATTAGGCTATATATTTGCTATTACTCATGAAGTTTTAATCAAAATCACAAGACACAAACTCACTACTGCTCTGCAGACATTAATTCACAATTTAAAACAAAAATCTTAGACATGCAAGAAGAAATAACACACATGAAACAAGTATTTTTTTATTTTTGGAAAGCAATATGCTAAAATCCACAATGCCTTATTGCATTAATCAAATGAATAGAGATGTATTACAATTTCTTTCCTCAACTGATCTTACCCTACAAGTGCACAACATATCTCTTTGCTCACTCAAGGACTCTAGCCCAGACATAGTCAAAAATTTCCTCGGCTTGAGCTCCTATTTCCTTGCATTATTCCTTGAGGAAATTATCCCCTATTATTTAGGAAATTACTCTAATTGAATTGTGCAATTCCTTAGGATGATAATCTGACTGTATGCAACACTTGTACACTCATGACTAGTCTACAATTGATGTTACACTGCCCTGGAATCTCCACCTCAACTGGGTAACTCGAATTCTCTACATGCACTAGATATTTTGGATTGGTTGATCAGTTAATTGGATGATCATTGAGTTTCACTGAAGTCTCATTTCTTAACTGACCTTCCACTAGTTCCTCCAAATGTTTGAACTAGTTTAACTCAAAACAACATGAGATAACTGACCTTGATTGCCAAAAATTAGCAATCACACATGTAGAACTGAACTCTAACTCCTTGAACTTAAATTTACTGAGTAAAATGGGTGACAAAAGCCATTTCACACAAGATAACATAATCCAATTTGTCTGTTGATGTGGAAATTCAAATTTTCTCAATATAATCAAGGAAAAATGAAATTGAGAATTTCTGGCTGCATTTTTCAACACTCCCTCTCAGCAAGAAAGGGATTATCAGCCACCCCTATCTTGCACCTGTGGAACTAGAACTCCCCTATTGAAAAGGCCTTTGTCAAAATATTAGAATCTTGTTGCACTTTTAGAATGTACTGCAACAACATTATCCGCCTCTGCACACAATATCTGAAATGGTGATATCAGATATCTATATGCTTGGATCGATAATGAAAACAATTTTTTAGAGAGCTTGATGCAACTCTGATTATCACAGTAGATCACATTTGGATCCATCATCTAATAAAATAATCCAATAAGTATAATTCTCATCCAGATCGCCTCAGACGTTGCTTGAATGGCAGCCATGTATTACACTTCTACTGAGCTAAGTGCCACAAATATTTACTTCTTGTTGTACCAAGAAACCACTGCGTCTACCCAACACTAAAATTTCCACTTGATGTAATATTTTGGTCTAATGGAATCCCCACTAAATCTACATCTATGAAGCGACATAGCTTCACTCCCTCTGTCTGTCTGTACCATAGTCCAAACTAGGTAGTGCCTTTGAGGTACTGTAGAACATGCTTAGCTACCCTCCAAAATAATTTGGTTTCCCTAACCATAGCTTGGCTCAGCTATTTTTCTGCATAGGACATATCTGGTTGTGTGTTCACAAGATACATTAGTGAACCCACCAACTTCCAGTAAACAATAGCATCCACTTCTTCACCTGTAGTGGCATCCTCTTTCCTCTAGTTGGTCACTAGAGGTGTCTCCATGGGTTTGCAATTGCCCATGCAAAACCTCTAAAGTATCTCATTCATACACTTCCCCATCACCCTACCATACTTCCAATTATAGGAAGTAGTGCATGAGACCCATGTCCTTCATTTAAAACTCTCTTACAAGGTCCTCCTTGCAAGATCTGATCAGCTACTCATCACTAGTAAAAACCAAGTCATCAACATATAAGACAATAATCAACAATTTACCTTCTACTAAGATATGAAAGAGGTTTTCATCCGTTTCAGTTTTGGTGAAGCCAAAACTAGTGAGAGAACTACTGATCCTGGTGTACCAAGCATAGAGTGCTTTCTTGAGATCGTACAATGCTCGCTTGAGTCTGCACACATGATACTCCCGATCAAAAGACTTGAAGGTTTCTAATTCCTCAATGTACACCTCCTCCTTAATAAATTCATTGAGAAATGTTGTCTTCACATCCATATGGTGGATCTTCCACCCCATCTGTGCAGGCAAAGAAAGAATTGATCTAATGGATGAGTAACTTCCTATAGGAGCAAAGTTCTCCTCATAGTAAATCACCTCAACTTGAGAGTACCTCTTGGCCACAAATATGGCCTTGTACTTTTCTATGATTTCATCTACTACATGCTTTACCTTGAAGATACATCTCAAACCCACAACTAATTTATCTACTGGTCTTAGGACCACTTCCCAAACACTGTTCTTTACAATGGATTCATATTCCTCCACCATTTCATTAACCCACACAGGTTTCTCTACTGCTTCCTTAAAAGGGGATGTTTTAGTTTCTACAAGCTCAGTCATTAGATCCATGTAGCTAGTGTACCGATATGGTGACCTTCTCTGCCTACATTGATTTGAAGGAGCACCCATATTTCTCCCTCACATCTTGCATAAGTATCTCAACTTCCCTAGTTATTTTCCTTCCTTATTTTGATGGTTTTTCTTGAGTTGTTGTCTCCACTCTCTACTCCTTAATTTGTGGTTGCTCCACAACTTCTTGAGGTTCCTCATTTGGAGCTAAATATCCTCTTCTATTGGGATCTAAAGCTCCCTCTCAAGACAACACTAAATCACTTTGTCTTCATCAAATTTTACATCCTTCGTACAACTTTCATTCTAAGGGATAGAAAGTACACACTATAATTGTGGGGATTTTCCATGTCACCCAAAAATACCCCCAATTTTGCTGTCGACTCTAGATTCTTCCTTGATTCCTTGGAGACATGGTAGTAAATAGAGGCTCCAAAATCCTAAAATGCAACACATTTGAATTTCTCCTCGAGAAAGCCTCCTCCAGTGTAATCATGCCCAAAATCCGATGAGGACTTTGGTTATGCAAATAGACTATTGTGTTGCATGCCTCAGCCATAAATGCAGAGGTAGGCCATGATCATGCAACATCGCCCTCGTTTCTCCAAAAATGCTATGGTTCTTCCTCTCAACCATCCCATTCTGCTCTAGGTTGTGGGGTGTTGTAAACTCTCATCAAATTCCTTCTTTTATACAAAAAAAATTGATTTCATTCAACATGTACTCACCTCCATTGTCTCTCCTGAGAGCCTTCACCTTCTTGCCTATTTCTTTCTCAACCAGTGCCTTGAATTATATGAACTTGGAGAATGTCTTATCCTTCTTTTGCATGAAGAAGATATAACACTTCTGTGAGAAGTCACCAATAAAAATGACAAAATATTTGTGCCTAACAGTGGAGGCTTTCAAGAAAGGTCCATAGATAGTAGAGTGGATACTTTTAAGGATTGCACGTGTTTTGTTGTCCTGATCATGGAATGTGGATTTTGTGTACTTACCTAAGGTACATCCTTTGCATACA
This sequence comes from Pinus taeda, assembly GCA_000404065.3. Classification (NCBI taxonomy): domain Eukaryota; kingdom Viridiplantae; phylum Streptophyta; class Pinopsida; order Pinales; family Pinaceae; genus Pinus; species Pinus taeda. The sequence continues at coordinate 109,480 of APFE030819298.1, read as the reverse complement.
TCTTGCTACTCATGTGCTCCTTTAGGGAGGCTTGTAGTTATCTATTGCATGATCTTCAAAGCACCTTGAAACAAATGGGCAAGTATTCTATGCCAAATTTCACCGACATTGCAACTCTGCACTTTCTCTACCTTTGTGCTCAATGCGACACAATCCATTACATATATATTGTCTAGGTTCTTCACACAAACCGTGATATTATTCACCTGTCCCGTGGATATGTGCCTCGGGAATTTCTTTCCCTTACTGAAGATCACATCATAACCACAATTTTCCAAAACTGCAACAAAGACAAGATTTTTTTTTTAGGCCCAGAACAAACATGACATCCTTGAGCTTGACTCGGGAGCCCAACTCCCTCTAAAAGGTGACTATACCAATCCTTGTTGTGCTATATCTTATGTTGTCCCCCATATCGATGTGCATCTGCAAATCTTTTTCTTCTAGGTTATTTAAAATGTCTCTATTTCTCGTCATGTGGAATGATGCACATGAGTCCAAGTACCACACACTCCCCATCACTGTGATGGCCATGCATGAAATGAGGGTAAATTCAAGTTCGAACTGTGAAGCCAAATCTTCACTTGTTGCTCCTCTTGATGCCTTCTTGTGTAGATACTTCGTGGCGTAGTGCCTGAATTCATGACAATGGAAGCATTTAATTTTTGGAAAATCTTTCTTCTTGCCCCCTTGACTAGATTTTGGTTTGGATTGGGATTTCATCCCTTTTCTCTTCTATTTCTTTCCATCCAATGCAAATTTTTCTTCATCCTCACCCTTGGATAAAGTCCCATCTCTGGTATTCCATCTTATTTACTCTTGTACCAAATAGGACCATAAGCGCTCCCAACTCGGTAGCTTCTCCCTCCCATTCACCGAATCTTGATAGCTATGCTAGCTCTTGGGAAGGCCCAAAAGGGATAAGGTTACAAGTCTTCTTTAGGGACATTAACAATGGCCCCACCAAGTTCATCATGACATTGTGTAAAGTTGCTAAGATACTACAGAATTTTGTTATCCTTCTACATCTTGATATTTCGAAGTTTATCCTTGAGCGTTAGCTTCTTGTGGTCACTACTGTTATTGAACAATTATGTCAATTCTTTCCACATTTTGAATGAAGTTTCTTTTCCATGGAGATTCAAGACAATATGATCCTGTATTCCATTCAATATTATTCTCCTTGCCTTGGCTACATATTTCTTCCACTGAGCAAGGTTTTAGGCATCAAATGCTTGAGGTTTTGCAACATATGTCTTGATGTATTCTAGCAATCCATTGCCATCTAATACTACCTCCATGCGGTCCTTCCATGCATAAAAATAAGAGGTGCCTTCCAAGGTGTACTCTAGCGTTAGTCCATTGAAGGCCATCTTCTGACCTTTAAAGAAATCCTACTTCACTAATCTTCAAATTCGAACCTATGACAAAAAACTTCAGATTTCCTGCTTTAATGTGAATCCATCTTTGATACCATGTATAAATTAGGTTGCATATTTGCAATTGCTCATGAATTTTTAATCAACATCACAATACACAAACCTACAACACTACTTTGAAGACATTAATTCACAACTTAGAACAAAAATATCAGACATGCAAGAAGAAATAACACACATGCAATAAGTATTTTTTTTGGGGAAAGAAATATGCTAAAAACCCCAATGCCTACTTGCATTAATAAAATCAATAGAGATGTATTACAATTGTTTTACTCAACTGAGCTCACCCAGGAAGTGTACAATCTATCTCTCTACTCACTAAAGGCATCTGACCCAAACTTAGTCAAATTTTTCCTGTATTGGCTTGTTGGGGCCTAACCCAGGTTTGAAGTTAATTAACCAAACAAATCCCTGTACTACTGGCCCTTTCGGCAACAATCCGCGGAGCGCGGACTAAGTCTCACTCGAAGTAGTATGGGAGGGTGCTAGAACCAAGCTTCCGCACCCTGGAGATGTCTGATGAGTTCAACTAGTCCTTTGTCTGTTTCTACACGTAGGTGGCTTCGCGCACCTTCTGTGCCTCGTGGCCTGATACCCTGTCTTCGCACAACCCTACTCAGGAGTTGTGCCGCGCTCTGCGTTATTACCCAAGATCATATTTATCCTTCAGTGTTAATTAAGAAATTTCACCTACTTAAATGGTTTAAGTTATACTTAACAATAAAAAACATTCATACAGGTGCGTGCAGTAAATAAACAATATAATTGCAAATTATATCAATCATGCATTAACCCAATAACAGATACAGAGAATTATAACCAAACTTCTCTTTATTTATTTTCCACTGGCTATAGACTCGAACTACCCTGAGCACTTAGCTATAGGGGTCCACGCACTCAACGGCAGAATACTAGGCCTCTGCTCACTCAGCTGCAGAGCCTTCACCTACTCTACAACCCACAAACACACTTCACACTTCGACTCAATCACTTAGACTTCCCATTCCTTGCTTCGTTCATTAGTTCTCTTTTACACTTAGAGGCTTGCTTTATTTATACAATCCCATGGTCTGTGGACCATGGGTAGGTCTATGCAGTTGACATTACATTACAAAACTAAGGCGGACAACCTTGTGACTCTATCATACTTTCGCGCCTCGCACCCACAATTCGCGGAGCTTTTACAACAAGATTTGGTCAAAACTTGGGCTTTAAGCCCCAAAACATGCCTTGGGGGAGATTCCATGCCCAACAAGCCCCCAACACAAACATCGTGACTCGCCCTCGAGTCACTCTGTCGGCACAGAAATTTTTGCACGGAGTCCCTCCAACTATTCTCGAACTGCGGCATGGTCAGTAGCACACTGAGTTGTTGCTTGCTGGATCTGTTGCATTCGTTGTTCTGAGACCTCTGTGTTAGAACTACTTCTTTGCATCTGTGCTAGTATTGACTTCATTTTTTTATAGTCAAGTGCCTTTGTCCAGATCCTTGAAGCACGAAGACTGTGCTTCAGCTGGTTAGTCAGATAGCTGGGCCACCCGTGTAGGGCTTTAAGTGGCTGCCATTCACTTTTCCTGGAAGAGACTCTCCATTTAGTTTAAATAGCTATACCGCGCCTCCATATGTGACCTCCTTAATAACATATGGTCCCAGCCAATGCAGTTTGAACTTTCCTGGGAATTTATCAAACTTACTGTCATACAGCAACACTAAATCATTTACCTTGAAGTTGTACAACTTAACATGGTGATCGTGCCAAGCCTTCTCACGTTGCTTTTGCACCTGTTGATGAAAGCTAACCAAGAATCCTTCCTCCTCTAGTTCTTCCAACTACTCGAACCTTTCTTCCAGAGCTTCATGGTTTGTCATACCTGTGAGCGTTGCTATGCGAAGACTAGGTACAAAATACACCATTGGCATGATAGCTTCCACGCCAAAAACTAACCTGAAAGGTGTTTTTCCAGTCAATTTTTTGCATCTTTTCCTATAATCCCATAGTACTGCAAGCACACGCAGGTCCCAATCACTTCACTGCATGTTGCATACTTTGGTTAGTGCAGTCTCCAATATTTTGTTGAATGCTTCAACCGTCCCATTGACTTATGGGTGATATGGTGTGCTCTTCTGATGATACACCTGGAACTCTTCTGTTAGTGCGCTGATGGTTTCATTCAGGAAATGTGTACCATGATCACTCATTAAGATTTTCAGACATCCAAATCGAGTCAACACGTGTTCAAAAAAAATTTCACAGCTGTGGCAACCGTGCAGTCTTTGATCGGTTGTGCTTCTACCCAACGTGTTAGCTACTCTATTGCGGTGATAATGTATCGCGCGCCCATTTTTCCCTGAGTTTTGATAGGTCCTACAAAGTTGATTTCCCATTTTTCGAAGGGCTGCAACATCATTTGTGGATTTAAAGGCATGTCGTCCCTCCGCGATGGTTTGCCAATCCTTTAACATATATCATAGGCCTTACAGTTTTCTTTTGAATCCTGATGAAGGGTTGGCCACCACAACCTTGCGTAGAGAATCTTTTGTGTGGTCACTCATCCTGCATAGTGTCCTCTTGCAGTTCCCCCATGTGCTTCTGCAAGGATATGACTTCGTTCAAATTCAGGTACGTACCTTTGCTGTATCTCATCACTTCCCATTTTGTATAGGTGCCTCATAATGATAGAAAAATCCGCCGAGCACATAACCAGTTCGTTCTTCTATTGGACGGAGTATTCCTTCAACGCAGTCCTTGTCGTTAGAAATTGGATTATATCTTCAAAGTGTCCATCTGTGATGCTCATAGCAAAGAGTTGTGCGTCAGGTAATCCTTCCTCCAAACTAGTAGATTCCTCACCCGTCTCAATACGCGACAAGTGATATGGTCCTGCGCTCAGGCATCTAGGCTTTACCACAACCTCAAAGTCATATTATTGGAACAATAAGAGCCACCTAGATATTCGCCCTCCCAACACAGGCTTATTGACCAAGTATTATAGTGCGGAATGGTCTATATACATCATGAAATGTCCTCCTAGTAAATAGTGCCAGTATTTTTGGAGCGCGTACATCATAACCAACCCCTCATGCTCAGTTGTAGAATAGTTCTTTTCCACTTTAGATAACCTACGACTTGCAAATGCGATAGGGTGATCCAAGCACTCTCGATCCTCTTGGGTGAGCACTACTCCCAACGCTATACATGATGCGTCAACATGGACATGAAACTCCACATCCCATTTTGGGAAGACCAGGATTGGTGTGGAGGCTAATTTCTCTTTTAGTACATCTAGGCTCTTCATACAATCATCATTCCAGCAGAATGTGACATCCTTTTTCAACAATTTCTCCATTAGCATGGTGATATGGGCATAGCTTTTGATGAAATTTCCGTAATACCCCGTATGTCCCAAGGTAGCATGCAACTATTTAACACTTCGCAGTGCCTCCAAATTCAGAATTACTACAATCTTCGTGGGGTCTACCATTAGTCCCTGTTTGCAAACCACATGTCCCAATAGGTTTCAAAAGGGAACTAGGAACGTACACTTTTTGAGGTTCAGTGCAATTTGATGTCATCGTCAACTATGCAACATCAAGTGTAAGCTCGCTACATGGTGCTTAACCAATCCAAATACAGTCCAATCATCCAGATAAACCTCCAGGAATTTGTGGATATACTCTTTGAATGCTGCAACAACTATGCGCAAAAAGATGGACGACCCATTCTTTAACCCAAACGACATAACAATGTATTGAAAGCAGCCCCACTTAGTCATGAAGGTGGCCTTGCTCCTATCTTCCGAAGCAATTTTGATCTGATGGTACCCTAAGAACCCATCAGTAAATGAATAGGCTTCTTGCCCACTGACATTCTCCAATACTTCATCTGTGAATGGAGTCGGGAATGGGTCGTGCACATAGGCGTCATTCAATTTCTTGAGGTTGTCACATATTCTTATCTCACCCTTCTGCTTCTTCCCCTATACTACCATAGGGCTTACCCAATTAGATTCTTCCACTAGCTCAATGATTTTGGCTGCGAGCATTTTGTCTAGTTCTACATGGACCTTTTCCTTGTACTTCGGACTCAAGTGGTAAGGCCTCTGCTTAACTGGCTTCACGTTGAGTTTTAGGGTGATCTTCATCATCCCTAAATCACTAACAATCCCATTTAATTATGTGATCTTAGTTGGGAATAAGTCTTGGCACTCGCAGAGTAACTCAACGACCTTATCCACAATCGCATCATCCCAGTAGTCACTAAGCATTGCATACTTCGGTTCTGCCTTCGTACCAATGTTTACCTTCTTTGTTTTTACTGGTGCATTAATGTCAAGGTCTTCAACCAATGGCCCTTGAACCTCGTGATAGCCTTCAGTTTCTAGAATGTTAACTTTGCATAGATCTTCATCGTATTCTTCAATGTTTACATTGTAAAACTCTAGCGCGCAGCTCAGCTGGGTTGCCCATTCAGGCTGAAGCACTTCCATTGGATCCTGGGGTGTTTTAAAGATAGCTGCTTTTATTGCTTGCAATGCATCATCAATACTAGTATCCCACCAACGATCCTCAAACGTTAAGGTTAATAGGAATACTTCACGCAAGATATCCCATTCATTTGTGGTAGAGCTCCGTTTCTATATACCAATTCATGGGTATAATATCCATGTATGAAACAACAGGTGCACCCACTCAAGTTGGGGCTCTTCCCCATAGACCTTTGTCCACTTCGTGAGGTGTGCTTGTGGATCATCCCATTCGTCATACTTTTCTTTCAATCGCATCTGAGGCTTCCCAAACAGCATGGGCATCATCCTTCTACATTCGCGCTAGTCCTCAAAACTTCTTTGGTGTGTACCCCACCATCTTGCAGGTGTAGCGCACAGTACCCATTTTAGAGCATCGAAACATTGTTGTTCTGGTACTTCCATTTCAAATTTGTTCAGGAAGTCATCCACCTCTCTCAACCTATCATACATAGGTAGGTCTCTTACCTCTATTTCTACGCAGTGTAGCGACCTTGTCATCATGTTACAGTTGAGTGTGGTTACCATGTGTAACTAGTTCTGCCATCGTTCTATCTCTTCGTCAGAATCTAATGTGCAGGAGCTTTCGCGCTCCCAAGAGATTCGGCCATCCGCAGTTGGATATACCCATTCTTGCTTCTGCACGGTTATCTTGTAGATGCAGTCTAGATCGTCATCGCTATAGTGGTCGCGCACTGGTGCTGTGTAGCATGATCCTTCTACAGGGTTTAAAGGTACCACTACGCACAGTGACTATTTCTCAAAGACCATCTTGTGCTTCTTTAGATTTATCACTCCATTCATATCAGTGGCCCAATCTATTCCCATTAGTGTGGGGTAGGGATTGCTGTCATCAACAATCTCTATCACTTCAAAATCTGCTAGCGCGCTTGCTCCTTCGATGCCTACTGTAATTCCCTGCAATCTTCCCATAGGTAGGATCATTTGCTGGTTCTCTATGCACAGTTGGATAGGAGACCGTGACAGCACAGGCCTGCCCATGCACTCCCATGTCTACTTTGGTAGGACGTTCATGTTCAACCCTAGATCTAGAATCACGTGGTCCATCTCATATTCCCTGATCTGCACGGTCAATCTCATCTCCCTTCCTATTCATATCATGTGCTTCCTGAGCTTCCGGACTACGTGCGGTTCTCCTGGCGTGGTCCTAGCACATCTAGTTATGAGTTCTTGTAGCCCCTTTACAACCTTGTTGTCGCACAACAACTTCATGCATGTCTCCAAGAATGTAGTGAGCATCAATGGGTCCATTTTCGGCTCCAGTCTGTCTTTACTTCCTGAAGTGGAGGCATCAGCAAAGCTCTTCTTAGCTTCCATGAAGGTCTCCTTAGCATGCTCCAAATCAAATTCTGGTTCCTTCGTTGGAGCCTTGCAAACCTAGGTACTCTCTTCAGGTTGATTGCCTTTGTCATCCCCTGTCGTAACACCACTCCAGAGCACAATATTTACTTTGGGATCTTCCTCGCATGGCTCAGACCTCATCATTTGCAGGTTCTTAGTCAGGGGAGGCTAGAGTGCTCCTTTATCGCGCAACCTTGCTATCAGTGTGGGATAGTCCTCTGTCTCATGACCGAACTGCGTACAATATAAGCATGATGGTCTTATTGGATTTGTATAATCGTCGGCATAATGCCCTAGCCCTCCACAATTGTAACATATCAGCTATCCGCGACCTCTTCCTGGTCCCATTCCACCTCGGCCTCATCCGTGCCCCTAAAATCCAATGCGCGCCATTCCTAGATTTTGATTGAGGGGCCATGTTTCAGCCTGAAATCTATAGGTAGGAGTCTGATCCATCATCAGTTCATAACTTCTACAAGTGTGCTCATCATGTCCTACTGACCTGTAGAAATTACAGAACAATTGCTGGGAATTCTGCGTATACTTCTATAATAGATGGTAGTTGTCTGTAGCATGCTTTCCTCCTATCTGACAAATCACGTACCATAACACAGGCACCACACTTGGTCCTTCTTGTGCCTCCAGTCTTAGTGGCATTGACCCTCCTCTCACGAGTGGTCCTTGTCATGCCCCTGGCCCTTGCAATTTACACACCATACCTCGTCATGCACTTCTGGATGAGCCATCCTATCTTGTTTCAAACTCTGCATCTCAAGGCACAAGTTTTTCTATTGTGCGTGAATATGTTGGACTCCCACGTTAGGATCTTGTATCAGAGTCTCGTGCAATCTCATCGTGACCTCCAAATCCTCAACTTGAGTGGTCAGCCTTTGTTGCGATAACGCGTTCTGTAGATGTAGTGTTAACAAGGATACAAACCATTTGTGGTGTTTCCCATCTGTTAAGGTCATGTTTGCTTCATAAATTGTGCACTTCAGTCTTTGATCCAACTCCCATGGGGTTTCTCCTAGTAGCATTGTAATTTACTTGAATCCAATGATTGGCTATGCCTCTGATTTTGGTTTGCTAAATTTCTTATTTAGCACAGCATGGATATCCGCTATCCCCACATTTGGATTGTCATTGGAATGCTTAATTTACAGGTCAATGCGTGATCCTACAAAACACTGACCAATGTTGCCTTTTCTATATTGTCGTTCGTGACAACCTGTGCTTCCCACACAACTATTATCATGAACCAAAACTAGTCTGGATCTTCATTCCCTACTCCCTTAAACACTGGTAGCTTTATTGTGCTGGCCATACTACTTCATAGTGGTGGCGAAGGTGGTATGGGCGAAGTCAGGGGTGAATATGGTGAAACTGGTGGTGGTGTGGGTGGGGGTGGTATGCGCAGAATTCTCTACCTTATCAGGTTGATCATACTTCTTGGCGAAACCTTCGCGAGCTCTTCTTCAACCCCTCCCAGAGGTGAAATCAAGGGTCTAGTTTCTAGTTCTGTGCTACCTTCTTTTATGTAGATTCTCCCACTCTGCGTAGCCCCAAACATTAATTTATTCACATAACCCACTTTTCACACAGTAGAATTTTAATCCAAGAGTTCAAATATTTAACGTACTTACCTCGCAATCCCTTGAGGAAGCGTTGTTTTGCCTTGCTATAGCTGACTGAAGTATCTACCGCGAATTCAGTGATGAATCCTCCTGTGATTTGATCTAGCTAGTGATTGACAGTGTGGGCGATATTATCTTCTGATGCTTCTAGTTTGCGCACCAATTCTGGAGTCCACACAATAGGTTGGTCAAGTTTACACCTTCCTTGGCTATCTACTAGCTTCACAATCCACTCGTACAACACAGTAGGGAAGGATGCATAGAAAAGTTCGTGGATCTCCGTATACAAGTAGAAATCTAACCAGTGTTCCTTTGACACTCACAGATTCCTATTTTCCTACACCACGAACTCGTGAATCTTTCTATCCAACCACTCTTCAATTCCTTTCTTGGTCGGATTCCAGTGATACGAAATTAGACATCTCTATGTAGATCCCGGTCCTGACAACAGAACCATTTGTTGGTTTTTTGAGGCCTGATCCATGTTCGGAGTTAATTAGGCAAACAAATACCTGTACTACTGGCCCTTTTGGCAACAGTCCGCAGACCATGGACTGAGGTCTCACCTGAAGTAGTATGGGAGGGTTCTAGAACCAGGTTTCCACACCATGGAGATGTATGATGAGTTTGACTGGTCCTTTATCTGTTCTTGCACACAAGTGGCTTTGCACACCTTCTATGCCTCACAGCTTGATACCCTGTGTTCGCGCAACCCTACTAAGGAGTTGTGCCGTGCTCTGCATTATTACCCGAGATCTTATTTATCCTTCAGTGTTAGTTAATCACTTTCACCTACTTAAATGGTTTAAGTTATACTTAACAATACAAAACATTCATACAGGTGCGTGCAGTAAATAAACAATATAATTGCAAATTATATCAATCATGCATTAACCCAGAATAGATACACAAAATTATAGCCAAACTTCTCTTTATTGATTTTCCACGGGTTATAGACTCAACCTGCCCTACGCACTCAGCTGCAGGGGTTCACGCACTTAGCTACGGACTACTAGGCCTCTACGCACTCAGCTACAGATCCTTGTCCTACTCTAAGACCCATAGACACACTTCACACTTCGATTCAATCACTTAGACTTCCCATTCCTTGTTTCATTCGTTAGTTCTCTTTTACACTTAGAGGCTCACTCTATTTATACAATCCCATGGTCCACGGACCATGGGTAGGTCTATCCAGCCGACATTACATTACAAAACTAGGGTAGATAACCCTGTGACTCTATCATACTTTCACGCCCCACGCCCACAATTCGCAGAGCTTTTAGAACAAGATTTGGTCCAAAATTGGTCTTTAAGCCCTAAAACATGCCGTGGGGGGGATTCCATGCCCAACACTCGGCTTGAGCTCCTATTTCCTTGTGTTGTTCCTTGAGGAAATTATTCCATATTATTTAGAAAATTCCTCTAATTGAATTACGCAATTCCTTAGGTTGATCATCTGACTGCATGCAACACCTATACACTCAAGACTACTCAACAATTGATGTTACACTGCCTTGGAATCTCCACCTCAATTGGGTAACTCGAATTATCTGCATGCACTAGCTATTTTGGGTTTATTTATCAATTAATTGGGTGATCATTGAGTTTGAATGAAATCCCATTTCTTAACTAACCTTCCACTAGTTCCTCCAAAAGTTGGAACTAGTTTGACTGAAAACAACCTGAGTAATTGGCCTTGATTACTACAAATTAACAATCACACATGCATAACTGAAATATAACTCCTCCAACTCGAATTTACTAAGTAAACTGGGTCACACAAGCCATGTCACACAAGTTAACATCATCCAAGTTTTCTGTTGATGTGGAAATTCAAATTTTTTCAATTTAAACAAGGCAAAATCAAATTGAAAATTTCTTGTTGCATTTTTCAACAATGTATTTACAATGAATATAAAACATAAATTATAACTAAAGAAAACATGTACAAATTATGGTAAAAAAATAATGTAAAATTATACAAATAAACACCGTATGTAGCAACATCATTAAATAAAATTAAAAAAACAGAGTTTGAATTAGCATCAAAGTAATCAATATTTTGAAGCCTTATGACCCCAAAAATTGTAGAGCCCCAACTGCAATTTAATTTTATATAAATCAAGAGAATGAACTACAAATAAATATGAAAAAATATGCAAGGAATATGCATAATAAATGGGGTAGAAAATGGTGGATTTTATTAAAAAATATATCTATAAGTGGAACAGATCACAAATGTAGGTTCTTGTGAAGAACCTTTGGCCAAATTAAATTTTGGAATATGTGCAATGTAACAGAGATCATATACAAATATTATAGAATGTAATAAATTATAAGACAACTTTCAAACACCCCCAAGCCATCTGATATAACTTTAGAAAACATGTTTTCTCTGCAATATTGATAGTTGTTAGCATTGGTTAATGACAAACGAGACCTTCTATCAAAAAATAAATTGTAGGAAATTCAAGTTACCTGAAAAAAAAAGTACTCAAAGGTTGAGTGTAGTTTCCTTCAAACTGTGTCTTCCCTTCGAAGATAGTTTGCTACCACCTTTGGATCAACTTCTTAAAACTCATAAAAGAATGAAATCAAGAGGAAATAATGACTTCTGGAAATTATTTAATGCATACCTCTCCTTATAGTGTTCTTTCCCTCTCCTTCATGGGTTCCACCCTCTTTTAAAGGTCTTCAAAGTACTTTGGGATGTTAAAATAGTTAAGAAATTAATTAACGTTTATTTCCAATCAAGTGTTGATTAGAATGCAGGGACGAGCTTTCTAAAAGAACAAGTTAAAATAAATTTAATTTCTTATGTTTTATATTTTATTTTAGTAGGTAGGCTCCTAATCCTTAGGACTTTATTTCTTCATTTGACTTTATGACCAAAGTTGTTCTTAATAAATAAATAAATATATATATATATATATATATATTATATATATATATATATATATATAGATATATATATATGCGAAACATGCTCCAATAGACACATTGGATGAGTGATCCAATGTGATGCATTTGAACTTTTTTTCCATTGCTCATTTCGAATGTTGGGCTCATTTTGAACATTGTCTTCCAGTGCTCATGTATGATACCATGTAAATGGAATTCACATGATTGATCATAAATCATTTTCTGCCCACCTTATAAATAAATGTTTCTGAATCCAAATATTACAACAGTTATGTGTGACACCACCAAAGTGGAATGATGTGGCATTCATGTTGCGTAGGATTTAGAAAGAAATCCACGTGGAAATATCAAAATGGACAGATTGTAACAAGGCACATCTGCATCATGTAATATTATAACATACATACTAGCACAACCACATTTACTAATATGGTTGATATATGCCAATAGGCGTATATGAATCATATATGCAATCACATTTTCCAATGTGGTTGATATACGTTGATAGGCTTATATCAACCACATTAATAATTATTATGTGTATTTTTTAAAAAACCAATTATTTATGATTACTAATAACTATATAAATAATAACAACAATATTCTTATATATTTATGATCATTATTTAATATTTATAATAATAAAATTTAAAGTATAAAATAATAATAATAATAATTAATAATAATAATAATATTATAATATTATTTATTATATTATATTATTATTATATATATATTATATTATTATAATAATAATAATATTAACTCATAATAATTTTAATAACAATATATTTTTAGTAAATGTGGTTGATATACCCATAAGGCTTCATTTTTATCTATGATAGAAACCATTGATAAATATATACTAAAAATAATAATAATTTTATACTCATTTTTAATAATAGGTAAATAAATAATCACTTATTTTATTAAAAATAAATAATTTTACTATTGTTTTTAGAAAAAATATAAATATTTTCATTTTATTTTATTTTATTTTATAAGTTATAATAAAAATAAAATAACCATAATAATATAATTTACTAAAAAAATGAATACATAATAGTAAAATAGTTAATTATTCATTAAACAATAATAATATTTATTTAATTAAATTATTGGTAAATAATAATAATATGAATAATAATTAATTAAATAATAATAATAATTAATTCATTTTTACATAATAATAATTAATAATGTAAATAATTAATAATAATAGTTAACTCTTTGTCACAATGTGACGTTGGATCATGATAGACCATGGTTGAATTTCATATGGTGACAATCTTTGTCACAAAGCGACATTTGAGCATGTTTGACCCAAAGAAATAAGAAACCGTTGAGATTAATACTTAAACCGAAGATTGACCATGGTTGACCATATTTGATTCTATAAAACATGGTTGACCATGATCAATAAACCCAAGGGAATAATAAACCTAAGGGATAACAATTATAAACCCAAGGGATATAAACCATAACACCAATATTATAAAGCCTAAAATAAACATGGTTGACCATGGTTGATTTCCATATCTATCCTTGTTTGGGCATGGTTGAACATGGTTGGTTATGATTGGCCATGGTTGAAATTGATTAATATTATAAACCCAATGCATGGATATTATAAACCGAAGGGATTAATACTAAAACCCTAAGGGATTATGAACCCAAGGGAATAATATTAAACCCAAGGGACTAATATTATAAACCCAACATATATAAACACTAAGATAAATATTATAAAAACTAAAATAAACATGATTGACCATCGTTGATTTTCATATTGATATAATACTTATCGTAATTCGATGTTGGACCATGGTTGACTTCATAATAAACCATGGTTGAGCAGGGAATAATAAACCCAAGCGATTGATATTATAAACCCAAAGGAACAGTAAACCCAAGGGATTAATAATAAAACCCCAAGGGTTGATTTCCGTATAGAGACAATCCTTGTTAGAATGCAACGTTGGACCATGGTTGACCATGGTTAACCATGATTGATTTTCATATCGAGACAATCTTTGTCAGAACACAACATTGAACCATGGTTGAGCATGGTTGATTTCCACATTCATATGGTTTGACAATGGTTGAACATGGTTGGCTATGATTTACCATGGTTTAGCATGATTAATATTTATAAACCTAATCGATTGATATTATAAAACCAAGGGAATAACAAATGCAAACCCAAGGGATTAATACTAAAATCCTAAGGGATTATGAACCGAAGGGAATAAGATTAAACCCAAGGGACTAATATTATAAACCCAACGTATATAAACCCTAAGATAAATATTATAAAAACTAAAATAAACATGATTGACCATGGTTGATTTTCATATTGAGACAATCCTTATCACAACACAATGTTGGACCATGGAAAATTTTCATATCCAGACAATATTTGTCACAATATGAAGTTGGACCATGGTTGATCATGGTTGATTTTCATATTGAGACAATCCTTATCATAATGCCATGTTGGAACATGGTTGTCTATGGTTAGTTTTCATATCCAGACAATCTTTGTCACAATGCAACATTGGACCATGGTTGATCACGGTTGATTTTCATATCGAGACAATTTTTGACAGAACGTAACGTTCAGAGATGTTTGACCATGATTGACCATGTTTGACCATGATTGTCCTTGACTTTTATATGGAGACAATTGTTGTCATAATGCGGGATATGAGCATGATTGACCACAGTTGACCATGGTTGGTTGTGGTTGACCATGATTGATATTATAAACCCAAGTTAATAATAAACCTAAGGGATTGATATTATGAACCTAGGGGAAACATAAACCACAAGGATTAATACTAAAACCCCAATGGATTATGAACCAAAGGGAATAATATTAAACCCAAGATACTAATATTATAAACCCAACGTTGGTAAACCCTAATATAAATATTACAAACACTAAAATAAACATGGTTTATTTTCACGGTGAGACAATCCTTGTCACAATGTGACATTCAACCATGGTTGATCATGGTTGGCTATGATTGGCAATGGTTGGCCATGATTGATATTCTAAAACTAAGAGAATAATAAACCCAAGGGATTAATACTAAAACCCTAAGGGATTTTGAACCCAACGGAATAATATTAAACCCAAGGGAGTAATATTATAAACCCAAGGTATAAAAACCCTTATATAAATATTAAAAGTACTAAAATAAACATGGTTGAACACGACTGATTTTGATATTGAGACAATCCTTGTCACAATGCGATGTTGGACCATGGTTGATCATGGTCAAACATGGTTTTTTATTGTTTACCGTTATTGAATAATATTAAACCCTAGGAATATGAACCCTTAGATCAATAAACCGAAAGGATTGATATTATAAACTCAAGGGAATAATAAACCTAAGGGATACAAATTATAAACCCAAAGCATATAAACCTTAACATGACTATTATACACCCTAAAAAAACATGGTTAACCATGGTTGATTTCCATATTAGACTATTGTGATATTGACATAATCATAAATAGTTGGACAAACATTTAACCCTTAATATTGGTGTTTTATAAAACCAAGGGATTACAAACCCGACGCATTAATATTATAAAAGTGAATGATTAATAAATGCAAGGGAACAATATACCCAAGGAATCAATAAACCCAACAAACGAATGTTAAAAACCCAAACGATTAATAAACCTTAGGAATTAATATTTTAAGCTTAGGGGATTAATAAAACCAAGGGGTTAAATGATAAACCAAAGGAATTATTAATATTATAAACTTAAAGAATGAAAAAACCTGAACTTTTAATATTATAAACCCAAGGAATGAATAAACCCAAGGGAAAAATATTAGAAACCCAAGCGATAAAAAATTGCAAGGGATCAATAGTAAAAACATAAGGTATTAATAAAGGTTAGGAATTAATATTTTAAACCCAAAGGAGTGATAAACCCACATGACTATGAATATTATAAACCAAGGGACCAATAAATGAAATTGTTAATAGTATAAACCCAATAGGTTAATAAACTGAAGTGATAAACATTGTAAACCTAAGGGATTAATATGAAACCTTAGGAGTAATATTTAAACCTTAATATTGGGGATTAATAAACCCAAGGGATTAAATGATAAACCCAAGGAATTATTAATATTATAAACTTAAAGAACAAATAAGCCTAAGCATTTAATATTATAAACCCAAGGAAATAGTAAACCCAACAACATAATATTATAAACACAGAGGATTAATAAATCCAAGCGATTAATAAACCTAAGGAATCAATAAACCCAACAAACCAATATAAAAACCAAAGAGAGTAATAAAACCTAAGAATTAATATTTTAAACTCAAGGGATTAATAAACCAAAGGGATTATTAATATTATAAACCTAAGGAACTAATAAACCCAATCGTTTAATATTATAAACCCAACGAAGTATTGAACGCAAGGGATAAATATTAAAAACCTAAGGTGTCTATAAGCACAAGGGATCGATATTACAAGCACAAGAGATTAATAAAGCCTAGGAATTAATATTCTAAAAACAAAGGATTGATAAACTCATATGATTATTAATATTATAAACCCAAGCGATCAATAAACCTTAGAGGTTGTTAGTATTATAAACCCAAAGAATAAATAAACTAAAAGGATAAACATTATAAGCCTAACGGATTAAACCCTTAATATTGGGGTTTAATAAACTAAAGAGATTATTATTATTATAAATCCAAGGGATTATTAATATTATAAATAAAAGGGATGAATAAACCCAATGCATTTTTAATTTTATTATAAACCCAAGGCATTAATATTATAAAAAAATGATTATAACCCAAGCTAAATAACCCAAGCAATCAATAAACCCAAGGAATAAATAAACCCAACAAACTAATATGAAAACCTAAACGATTAATAAACCCTAGCAATTAATATTTTAAATTCAAGGGATTAATAAACCCAAGGGATAAAATGATAAACCAAAAGAATTATTAATATTATAAACTCAAAGAACAAATAAACCCAAGGGTTTAATATTATAAACCCAATAGAAAATATTATAAACCTAAGGGATCCAAAAATGCAAGGGATCAATATTAATAACAGAAAAGATTGATATTTTAAACCTAATGGATTAATATTATAAATCCAAGTTGTTTAAACCCCACAATAAATATTATAAATTGAAAAATAAATATCAATAACCATCGTTGATTTTCATATTGAGACAAAATAAACATGGTTTATTTTCATGGTGAGAGAATCATTGTCACAATGCAACATTCAACCATGGTTGATCATGGTTGGCTATGATTGACAATGGTTGATCATGATTGACATTATAAACCTAAGAGAATAATAAACCCAAGGGATTGATATTATAAAACCAAAGGAACAATAAACCCAAGGGATTGATACTAAAAACCCATGGTATTTTGAACCCAAGGGAATAATATTAAACCCAAGGGAGTAATATTATAAACCAAAGGTAGAAAAACCCTTAGATAAATATTAAAAATACTAAAATAAACATGGTTGAGCACAATTTATTTTCATATTGAGACAATCCTTGTCACAATGCGATGTTGGACCATGGTTGATCATGGTCAAACATGGTTGTTTATTGTTAACCATTGTTGAATAATATTAAACCCTAGGAATATGAACCCTTAGATCAAAAGACTGAAAGGATTGATATTATAAACCTAAGGGGTAAAAATTATAAACCCAACGCATATAAACCCTAACATGACTATTATAAACCCTAAAATAAACATGGTTGGCCAAGGTTAATTTCCATATTAGATTAATCTATTGTGATATTGGCATAATCATAAATAGCTAGACAAATATTTAACTCTTAGTATTGGGGTTTTATAAAACCAAGGGATTATTAATATTACGAATATCAGGAGATCAATAAACCCAAGGCATTATTAATATTACAAAACCAAGGAATTAATATTATAAAAACCAATGATTAATAAATGCAAGGGACCAATATACCCAAGGAATCAAGAAACCCAACAAGCTAATATTAAAATCTCAAATGATTAATAAACCTTAGGAATTAATATTTTAAGGTGAGGGGATCAATAAAACCAAGGGATTAAATGTTAAACCAAAGGAATTATTCTTATTAAAAACTTGAAGAACAAAAACACCCAAGCATTTGATATTATAAACTCAAGGAATTAATAAACCCAAGGGAAAAATATTAGAAACCCAAGGGATAAAAAATTGCAAGGGATCAAACAAAAGGGATTACTAAATCTTAGGAATTAATATTTTAAACCCAAAGTATTGATCAACCCACATGACTATGGATATTATAAACCCAAGGGATCAATAAACCCTAGGGATTGTTAATATTATAAAACCAACATGTTAATAAATTGAAGGGATAAACATTGTAAACCTAAGGGATAAATATTAAACCTTAGGACTATTATTTAAATCTTAATATTGGGGATTAATAAACCCAATGGATTAAATGATAAACCCAGTGAATTATTAATATTATAAACTTAAAGAACAAATAAACCTAATCATTTAATATTATAAACCCAAGGAAAGAGTAAACCCAAGGGAAATAGTAAACTCGACAAAATAATATTATAAACAAAAATTGATGGACCGGAAGCTGGCTCTAATGATAGTCTCCCCAATTTAATTGAAATATCTTCAAGATTCGCCTGGCTGTCCCTTGTATAGTCTTTTAGATCATCAGTCATTAAATTGATAAGTTCATTCCCAATTTAAACAAGTGACAACACAGATAAGTCCTTGGAGGGCACCAAAGCCCATCAATTACATGGTCGAATAACAGCATTAGCAGAATAAACTTACAAAGTTAGAAATCGAATTGTATCAGAAATGCAAAGTGCGTGCTTCGAAAAGCTCTGATTTAGGTGATTCTACAATGTCAACCGACAAACAACATTCCCAGGTTCCGTTGTTTAGATTTGAGATGTGGCATTGCTACCGCATTGCAATGCTAAAAAAAACCTTTGTAAGAATTTATTACCTACACAAAACCCCAAACCTCAAGCACGGCTAACGATGAATCATGTACTAAACTATAACAATACACAGCGGAGATATAAATGGACGCACGGTAGACATAAGTTCCATGACATACAATTTAAAATGCTATCAAAATAGCGCACACATGCCACTATTAAAACGTAGACTCAGTCCTTCATAAATTAACCAATGTACATCCAATTGTGCACACAGTATTATTAAAATCCACGCATACAACACAAAACCAGTTTATATATATGAATTGCGCAGAAGACCTCTGTTCCAATTATTACATAGCCAAAATATATATCCTCCTCCACAGATTTGCGCTCCCATTTACAATCCAAGACACTGGTTACATTGAATAGCTGCGAAATACATTCATTCTTCCTATTGTTCATGCATAAAAAAAATTCCTAATTCTGGACTTTTACATGAGAGGAAATCTTTCCTACTTGGCGGCTCCAATTCCTTTTTTACTCATAATGTAAATCTTTATTTAGTACAAAAGTGGCTTTTTACCTAATAACTTAAGCTTTTTACCATTTAGTAAGTTTTATTCTCCATGCTAATCCTACTTTTAGAGAAAAGATAGCATGTTTTATTTTTTTTCCTATTTTTAACTGAGAAAAAAAACATATTTTTAATTGGAAAAAAAACATAGAAAGTGCAGGCTTTTCTCTGAGTCGCCTGCTCCTGCATCAGACTCCAAAGGTTGAAGATGACCATGATCTCTTGATCATGCTTTTTTTTTTTTTTTTTATCTTGTCCGCCTGGATCCCATACTTTGTTCTGCAAGTCCCCATCTGCTGTTACTTGCTGCCTAAATCCAGGTCCCCATATTTTCTGCTGTCTTGCTCCATTAGCTGCACTTTCATAATCTGTCTCTGTTTTCATCTTGCTGCTGCTTCTCTTCCTTGCTGATGTTTCCCGCTGAGATGCTTTT
This sequence comes from Pinus taeda, assembly GCA_000404065.3. NCBI lineage: Eukaryota > Viridiplantae > Streptophyta > Pinopsida > Pinales > Pinaceae > Pinus > Pinus taeda. Next base: position 89,611 of record APFE030819298.1, on the reverse strand, counting down.
AACATGATTCTTCTAATGAGCTCAATTTCTTTGTCCAATAATTCTTCAAGCTGTTGGTTTCTTGCTGCCTGCTGAGCTAAGATGGCTTGCTCAGTCTGTCTTGTTACCTGCGGACTTCTTGCTCTTATTCTTGTTTCTGTTCTGACTGCCACCCAATCATCCATACCCTCTTGTCTTCTGGAACAGAAAACTTCTTCTCCCTGCATTTGACTACTCAACTGAGTCAAATGTTCTGCAACAATACCTGCATTCACCAAACACTTGTTAGAATAAAAACCATAAGGCATCAGTGCCTTGTACTCCTTTGCCAGCATCTCAGTATACTGTTTTGAATTCTTACTTATCAGCACATCAGTATGCTGATCCAAACTTCTCAAAGAATCCTTTGAAAAATTCTCAAGACTGTCAACCAGTCTTCCTCCCCTGTCATCTGCGTCCATGGCAATTTCCTGTATTTGTTCACTGTATTGAACTCTTCCATCTGCTGCACTTTCCCTATCATATCCTGGATTCTCCAACCAGTATTCCAACAGTGCAATTTCTTTGTAGCATTGTTGGAGCATCACATCATCATTTACAGTCCCTGCATTCATGCACAACTTGTCAGTTTGAAAACTACAAGTTTTAACAGTCTCACTTGTTGGTTCGGATACCGATTCTTCCAGCTGATCCTTTTCTTCATTCGCATGAACTTCCTCTTCCAACTCAGCTGCTCTGAGTTCTTCCTGTTTCAACTGTACATCCACTATCTGCTCCAAGTATTCCTTTCCTCCAAATAACAGAGTTTTTGAATCAGTCTTCTGTCCTGGTACATCCTCCTGCAAAGGTAACAATGTATGATTGACACCATCCTTTCCAAATTTGTAGGTGTTCCTCTTCCCATCATGCATGGCTGCCCTGTCATATTGCCAAGGTCTTCCAAGCAATATGTGACACACATCCATAGGCATCACATCACAAACAATTTTATCTTTGTACTTGCCCACTTGGAATTCTACTTCACACTGTTCACTTACCAACAGTTGATGCCCCTTTTTCAACCATGACACTTTATAAGGTGTTGGATGCTTCATTATCCTCAGCTTCAATTTCTCCACTACTTCTGTAGAAACCAAATTATCAGTGCTGCCACTATCAATGATCATCTGGCAACATTTCCCTTGGACTTTACACACTGTCCTGAATAAGGCCTTCCTTTGTGGTGGTTCAGTCACCTCCTTTGCTGGCTTGATCAAAACTTTGTTAAGTACCAAAGACTCTTCGCTTTCTGGTGTATCCACTTCTTCTATTACTGCTGCCACTGGTTCCTCTTCCTCAGCTGGAGCCACAATTGCATTCCTCTGCTTTATGTCTACACTCTCTGGGCACTCAAAAGCTCTGTGTCCCAGCTTATTGCATCTATAGCATCTTACTTCTCTGCCTCCTCCTCTGCCTCTTCCTCTGGAAAAACTCCCTCTGCCTCTTGCATCACCTCCTGTGGATGCATGCTGGGTTGAGCTACTGCTAGCTCCTTCTGCAGGTGCTGTAGATCTCCCACTACCACCTTGACTTTCTTTTCCTCTGAAAGTCCCTCTCCCTCTGGCATACTGCTTCCTCATGAGTTTTTCCTCTGCTTTCAGTGCTATCTAATAAGCTTCCTCTACTGTTTTAGGAGACAGCAGACTTATCTCATCCTGAATATCCATCCTGAGGCCATTCATATATCTAGCCACCCTCTCATCTATATTCTAGGCCTCTCCAGCTCTTATGCTCACCTTATAAAACTCTTCTGTATATTCTTTCACTGTTAAAACTCTCTGTCTAAGAATTTTCATTTGTCTAAATAATGTTTGCTGATAATTACTGGGCAAAAACTTACCTTTTAACTTCGCGACCATTTTGTTCCAATTCTTGATTGGCTGCTTACCCAGTCTCCTCCTTTCCTCTTGCACACCATCCCACCAGAGCGCTGCATGGCATACTAATTTGGTGACAACAAACTTTACTTTCTTCTCATCTTCCAATTCTTCATAACCGAAGAATTTCTCCATGCTATTAATCCAGTCAATCAGTTCTTCTGGATTTAGTCCTCCTTGATATACTCGTACTAACTGGTTCCATGGTCTGGCTGTGGATTTCATCACTGACTGAAAGAGCCTCATCTCAGGAGAAATCTCTACAGCTTCCTCCTCAGTAGCTTCAGCTTCGGGTTCACTCACGTCTCCATCATCTATGTTCCTGCCGGAGGTTAGCACATGCAATCTAGCTCGTAGCTCCTCTATATCTTCCCTCAATTCGACATTCTTAGCATGTCGTCCTCTTCCACCACGTCCACGTCCTCGCCCTCTTCCAACCTTGAAAGCCATCCTTCTATTGCTCCTGAGATTTAACTCAACGTCAGTTGCTGCTCTGATACCACTAATGATGGACCAGAAGCTGGCTCTAATGATAGTCTCCCCAATTTAATTGAAATATCTTCAAGATCCGCCTGGCTGTCCCTTGTATAGTCTTTTAGATCATCAGTCATTAAACTGATAAGTCCATTCCCAATTTAAAAAAGTGACAACACAGATAAGTCCTTGGAGGGCACCAAAGCCCATCAATTACATGGTCGAATAACAACATTAGCAGAATAAACTTACAAAGTTAGAAATCGAATTGTATCAGAAATGCAAAGTGCGTGCTTCGAAAAGCTCTGATTTAGGTGAGTCTGCAATGTCAACCGACAAACAACATTCCCAGGTTCCGTTGTTTAGATTTGAGATGTGGCATTGCTACCGCATTGCAATGCTAAAAAAAACCTTTGTAATAATTTATTACCTACACAAAACCCCAAACCTGAAGCACGGCTAACGATGAATCATGTACTAAACTATAACAATACACAGCGGAGATATAAATGGATGCACAGTAGACATAAGTTCCACGGCATACAATTTAAAATGCTATCAAAATAGTGCACACATGCCACTATTAAAACGCAGACTCAGTCCTTCATAAATTAACCAATGTACATCCAATTGTGCACACAGTAGTATTAAAATCCACGAATACAACACAAAACTAGTTTATATATATGAATTGCGCAGAAGACCTCTGTTCCAATTATTACATAGCCAAAATATATATCCTCCTCCACAGATCCGCGCTCCCATTTACAATCCAAGACACTGGTTACATTGAATAGCTGCGAAATACATTCATTCTTCCTATTGTTCATGCATAAAAAAAAATTCCTAATTCTGGACTCTTATATGAGAGGAAATCTTTCCTACTTGGCGGCTCCAATTCCTTTTTTACTCATAATGTAAATCTTTATTTAGTACAAAAGCGGCTTTTTACCTAATAACTTAAGCTTTTTACCATTTAGTAAGTTTTATTCTCCATGCTAATCCTACTTTTAGAGAAAAGATAGCATGTTTTATTTTTTTTCCTATTTTTAACTGAGAAAAAAAACATATTTTTAACTGGAAAAAAAACATAGAAAGTGCAGGCTTTTCTCTGAGTCGCCTGCTCCTGCATCAGACTCCCAAGGTTGAAAATGATCATGATCTCCTGATCATGCTTTTTTTTTTTATCTTGTCCGCCTGGATCCCATGGATTAAACCCTTAATATTGGGGTTTAATAAACTGAAGGGATTATTATTATTATAAATCCAAGGGATGAATAAACCCAATGCATTTTTAATTTTATAAACCCAAGGAATTAATATTATAAAAACAAATGATTAATAAACCCAAGAAATAAATAAACCCAAGGAATAAATAAACCCAACAAACTAATATTAAAAACCTAAACGATTAATAAACCTTAGCAATTAATATTTTGAAGTCAAGGGATTAATAAACCTAAGGGATAAAATGATAAACCAAAGGAATTATTAATATTGTAAACTCAAAGAACAAATAAACCCAAGGGTTTAATATTATAAACCCAAGAGAAAAATATTATAAACCTAGGGGACCAAAAAATGCAAGGGATCAATATTAAAAATGGAAAGAATTGATATTTTAACCCCAATAGATTAATAATATAAATTCAAGGTGTTTAAACCCCACGATAAATATTATAAATCGAAAAATAAATATCAATTGCCATCCGTAATCATTGTTGATTTTCATATTGAGGCAATCTTTGTTACAATGTGATGTTGGACCATGGTTGACCATGATTCACCATGGTTGATTATGGTTTTAATCTTGAGACAATCTTCTTTATAACACAATGTTCGACAACACTCATGATGATTGGTTTTGAAAATGAGAGAATATATGTCATATTAAATATTTTAAAACCCTCAAGCCCTAAATCCATGGCATCAATATTATAAACGTAAATAATGATAAACACAAAACAATAATAATAAACATAAACCACAACCAATATAAGAACCACATTGTAAACCATTAAGACGTCAATACATAAAATTAATATGAATACATTAATAACAATACACTATAAAACATTAAAACATGATAAATCATCATCACATTAATAATGACATATTTATATCACTACATTATAAACAATAAATAATTTTTAAGCCATAAATACATTAATATCAATACCTGAATGTATTAATAGTATAAATCTCAAGAATATTGATATAAACAACAAGAACATGAAAGCCCAACAATAATATAATAAACTTCAACAATATTTTCATTTATGGAAGACATGAACAAAGTGAAGGGGCCCACACAAAAGACCAAAACCATTCCAAATGTAATAGAAAAAAAATAAATAATAACACTGTCATTGGAGCAAAGGAACATAAATGCAAAAAACACATCTAAATTACAAACATTGGATTTAAAGAAGAATAACATAATAGGTCACTTTAAGACCAGATTTATACAATTTTCTACATAACAACAACAACGAGAAAAAAAAAACCAATTTCACCAATGTTGAAACACAAGAAAGAACATTGAGTCTTAACATATATTTTTTTGTTTTCTTTACATCAAATAATTCCACTACGAAAGTGAACTTGAAACACTCCATCAAAATTCATCTATGGAATAGCCTCTTCCAAAACATAACCAGACTGATGAAAAAAGTAGCACCAATTCAAATCAACAGGATAATGATCACGATACTTAATGCTTTCCAACCAATTCCTTCTTGTTCTCCTCCCAGACTCCCTCTGGTGCGCATGTAACAAGTATTTTACATGTGTTTTTGTTTCATCTAGCACATGAGCATGCTCATTAATAAAAGCAAGATGGAACCCATGTTTTCTATCAAATTTGTTTCGAAGATACAAAATAAAACTTATCGCTCCAAAAATATTGTGCATTGTTCTAGAATAATAGATGACATCATTATTGTCCAAATCTGCATTTGAAAGATAAAAACACAAAAGAGAAATTAATAAAGACACACACAAATTAATAAGCATACACATATATAGATATATATACATAAAACATAACACCCCATTTTTATTTATGTTAAAAAACTTAATCTAATAATGTTACATGAAATAAAACAATCTAGTGTTACATGAACCAAATGATATAAAAAATTCTACAAATATAAGCCTCATTTCACAACACAATGGAAAAAACTGTGGAAATAGAATAAAATCGTGGCCAATATTCAAAAAATGAATATTGGCCACAGTGATGACCAATATTCAAAACCTCCATTTTTTCATTTCATGATGTAATATGTGTTAGAGTCGGTCTTTACATCCCTCCGTCAGAGATCATTTCTCTTTATTGCATTTCATTTTTAGGTGTCTCGCTCATTTCACTCAGTTGCATTCCACTAGGGGCATGCCATAATCTGACAGAAGGGTTTGGTCATTCATCATCCCTCATGCTTTGCACTGCTGGCTCAGGTCTGTTCATCAAAATCAAGTTTCGTGTCTTTTGATCAACAAGAGTTATTTTTAGTCACTAGGTCTAGGGTTTCACAAATTGTGTCTTCACGATGTCCAATAAATCCAACAGGCCAGAGGGAGGTTCTTAAAAAGTTGTCATTCAAATATTTTCATCATCATATGGATGGATTATGACTCTTCTTCAAAACTTTGTTTTGAAGAAAAGTCGACATTTCGTTTTTGTAAAATTTTAAAAGTTTTTTTAGTTGTTGAATTCTTTATATGCAGCCCTGGTCACCTTTGCAAAATTCTATGTCAGCTATCCCTACAAAAAATAGCCAAAAGATTCATCATTCAAGATAAAATTAAAGAGGAAACAAAAAGAATGGAGTTGTATTAAAAGGTCAAAAAGTGCCAATGCCAAACATTACAAAAATGGGTTTTGAAGAAACAAAATTCAAATCCATGTCTTTATAAAGACATTTCCATGAGAATCAATGTCATTTGTGTGCCAGCAACCAAGTGGAAGCAATTCAAAGCAAGTTTTGTGAAATTGAGTGAAATTGGAGGCAACTTGGTCGGCGCGGCACATAGAGCAGGTGGCGCGGCGCACTGGAGGGGCACGACGCGCTGGGAGAAATTACACAGTGTAAATTTACACAGGCACGGCACACTGGGTATGCCGCGCGACGCATACACCTGAAAGCCCGTCTTTGCTTGAAATGCCTCCAAATTGCCCATAAATTGTGTGGAGTTGCCAGGTAGGGTCATTATCTTGGTGTTTAATCCCATTTTACAATATGTTATGGGGATTTATGGATGATAACCATGGGACAAAAAATCTGAAACCCTGCCTTCTAAAAGCACCTCAAGGAAACTTGTTGTGGGTTTCAAAATCAGTGTTTTGCTACCAAAGTCACTCCATCCCATTTCTCCCTTGTTTTTATCATTCCCTTATTTCCTACCCCCTCCCTCAGTTCATTAATTCCCTCTCCTATATTTCCTTTCCTAAATTCTCAAACCCCACACTTCATACCCTAAACAACAATTCCTAACCCAGTACATCAAATCCCTTAAAACCCTCCTGCATTTCCCTAATCCCTATAGTCTAAAAAGTCCCTAATCCCTTACTACTTTCCCTCTTCCTAACAGTCCCTTATTGCATTTTTTTTTTTTTTCGCTTTAGTGGTTAAATTCAATCACAACACAAAAGAGCAGTCCAACACAATTTTTTCACCAGCATCTATTTCTCCCAGGCAGGTGTACAACAGCAGTTATGTTGTTTGGTCATTCATCTGATTATGAGGTGGAAACCCAAAGTGACTCACCCTTGGAAGGAAATGCACCCTGGAGGCCTCATAAAAGTGGCAGACATGTTAGAGAAGAACCGACCACCCTTACAGAATTGCAGGCCTGCCCTCTTGCTGTCTCTTGTTTCCAGTTTCAGTCATGCAATGAGTTTTGTGAGAAGGTGGCTAATGTTCAATTTCATCATGAGTTGGCTCGCCTATTCGTACTACATTTACATGGAGATTAGGTTACTTTGGCTGGTGTCACTTTCACACTTACACCAGATTCTATCTCATTAGCAACCGGCATACCGAACATTGGAGAACCATGGAACAAGAAGCAGAAGATTGACCGGCAACATTATGAGCCATATATTAAACCTAGTTTCTTGAGGCAGCTCAAGAGAGTGTTCCTGTTCCGATATCTCAAAGATATATATACTCCATTAATGAAATTAATCATGAAGTATTTCAGTTGTGAAGGTCGCTTCTCCTGAGTATATGCTTATCACATCACGTTGCTCATGCATTTCACCCAGGTAAGGATGATGAACATTCCTTATTTCATATGTCAAAACATAGAGAGGATGACAGCCCTTGTGCAGCACAAGAACCCTGAGCAACAAGTTCAACAACTTTTGCCATTTTGCTCTCATCAAGATTTTGGTGGTTCATCAGCTTGGATTACAAGATATCACTTGAGATTATTTCATCTCTCTTGACTTTTTTAGAGCTTCACAGGGACTTTTAGAGGTTGGGCATGAGATAGGTGGACCTTCTCATCAATATGAGTGCCATGAGACTGTTAGTGTGCCCGTGTTCATCACATATCAGAGGGGCACTAGACATTTGTTTGCAGCAACGAAGTGAGTGTTATCTCCACCCGGTGTGGAAGGGGCCTTGTTCCTGACATCAGCACCATAGCTACAGGACAAAGGCAAGAGGCCAATGTAGGATGAGGGGCAGTCAAGTGAATGAGAGACCGACTTCATTCTCATTCATGATGATGATACAGATATGGGCCTGGAAAGTGCCAAACTTAGAGAGATCATCGAGGAGAAGCAGACAAAGATCAAAGCCTTGTCTCTCAATTTTGAGAGGGCTAAGTGGATTATCAGATACTTGGAGTAGAGAAATAAATAGCTCGAAGAACAACAGGCAATCATGGAGTTGCAAAACATCTACGAGAATCACCGAGCTTCCCAACAAAGGAGGATTAAGCTCACTTCATTGGAGCAAGAGATTGATGATGATTGAGAGTCTTGGCTCGAGAGAATCAACATCCACCTGGAGAGACTACTGGAAAAGGCCGACAAGGACAAGGCATTGTTGAGACACATGGTGTTCCATTACAGGGCACACAATATGAGTTCCAAGGCTTGGATAAGGAATCTGAAGGCAAAACTAAAGAAGGCAATAAAGAAACAAAAGAGGCAAAAGGAGTATGATCACCTTTGGATATTAGCTTAAGCCTCTTTAGCCCAACATGAAACTTGATGGAGAAGCTCCAGCCCAAATTTCAAGAAATTTGGGGCATTTTGGTATTTTGACAAATTTTGGCACTAAAAAACAGAGTTTTTCTCCCTATGTGTCGTGCCACGTGGTGCGCGCTTTTGCTAGGTGGCTCTAAATTGCAAAAATTTTACATCATTGGATTTCTCATGAAAAATCATGACTGCTGGTGCATGGCCAAGAAGTTTGGGCAAGTTTTGAGTCCTCAGGAGGTCAAAAACACTCACAAAATGACCTCTCTGCCCCTATTTTGACAAACAGGAAGCAGTCCTGGGCGGTTGCAGTTTTGGAGAGGCAAATGACATCCAAATTGAAAAATTCCACTTAGGTTGGAAGGTAGATAGGCAGGGATTTCCAATGAGCTATCTTCAGCTCAATTTGGACTTTAGGAAGTGCCTCAAACTTAGCCTCAAAGTGGCATGACGCATAGAGGATTTGGCGCGGCTCATAGAGGATTTTTGCTCATTTTTTCACCTTCCAGCTCAAAAATTCGGCCAGTTTGACTAGTTTTGCTTCTAGATGTAATTTTCGACCCATCTTGATGTAACTTGATGATTATGATGTAATTTTGGCCCATATTTACTTGTTCTAGAGGATTCATTCACTAAAAAGTGAAAATTTAATGAATGAATCAGTTTCCTACCTTATAGAGGCAAGTTGTTTTGATTGCCTAGATTTCAATGCTTGGTTTAGAATTGGTTGAAACAACTCCTAGAATGATGAGATCGACCCCTAAAGGCAAGGGAATGGGTTGGGCTAGTCTATATCATGTAATTCCTAAGTCATTTTTAGGGTTGGACACTAGGGATTGCTTTGGCATATCATTGTACATTCTATCTCTGCATTTTTGGCTAAGGAAAGACCAAGGTTTTGCAGCACTGTTTGGGATCCATGTGGCTTTATGCTTTGATGGTGTTCTTCTCTAAGTAATTGTAAGTTCATTAGTGTTATGTGTATCATTTTCCTTTCTCTTCTTCTGAATTTGAACAAATGAGTGATTAAGGTAGAATCCATTAACCGCTATGCTCTGCCTTTGAATTTGTTTAAATTTCCATGTTTTCATCTGCTTAAGGAGAATTCTTGAGACTCTCTTGCTCTCCTTAGCTCCTCACCAGTCTCATCCATCCATTCACTCACTGTAAAGGATCAAAACAATTTCCTTCCTTGCCCCAATCAGAACTCTGCAGAAACTGTGCCTCATCCCCGAGCCCAATTTGCCTTTCCTTGTTTCCAGCACAAAACACCCAAAAACTCAAATCAAACCCTTGTACTTTATACCTAGCCTAAAATTAGCTTTTATTTCGGTCATCTCGAGCCCCATCAATTTTCTTTTGCCGAGATCAACCTGGAGAGAGCCCTCTCCTGTCCTCGTAGGGCTAGCTACGAGGCTGAGCATGGTTTGATGTGGACCTAGACCCTTGCTTTTCCAGCCTGAGGCAAATCTAGGCTCTAACAATATGAATCCACAATATTAATATCAATATGAACCATTTATAAAATTTATTTTGAGTGATTGGTTAATATAACTCATTGTTTATGTCTAAATGGTTTGTTGCAAAGAAAATAACAATAGCCACTTAAAAAAAATAAGTAAATTGAACAACATGAAAAATGATGTAAACAACTTTCTAAAATATTACTATGAATATGATGAATGTATTAATCTCATAAATATATGAAAATGATTATTATATTAAAAATAAATCAAGAGGACAATAAAAGCAATTCAAAAAACATACTATAAAAAAGGTCACAATGTTATTAGTTGCATGCCATAGCGATATGGACTTCAATCGCTCCTCTTCTTTCTTCCTAATTGTAACACATGCATTATCTTTCATCTTGGCATAACATTGAAATGAGAAAGGTGGTGCAATGCATAAACCATCTATTGATTTCACTCTTCATATGGCTGTGAAGGTAAGGCCTTGCTACTCTTTATTCCCGATATCAAGTGACACTCATTCTAAAGTCAATTCCTATGAATTTTGGATTGTAAGAGCCATTCCATATTCAAAGGAATTTGTTTTGATTTCCTCTTATCACTCATGTGACAGTCACAATGTTTGGATTGATTGAATCAAATGGAACACCAACATACTTATCAAAAACAACAATTGTGAACAGTGGAATTTGAGGTAGCTTAGAGGTAGGCTTATAAAATATATCCTTAACATAACCAAGTGCACCATTCACCAAGCTAACTTCAACCCAAAAATTACATGTCAACATAACACGCTGACCATGACACAACAAAACTTCACAGTCGAGTTGATCATCATAAACACCAATGATTTCTGAATGCCTTGAATGATCAGCAATACATTGTGCAATTGGAGAATTTAATGATTTTAACATATGCCTATTATGGAAGGAGACCAAATTATTTGTCGGAAACATGTGAACTGTTGCATTAAATAAATCTCTTTCTCTAGGATGCAACCTCATATCAGCTTGTGACATAAGAAACTACCAATCTTCAAGAACATGTTCTATATTTCTTATGTTATTGAGGACTCTAAGAAATTAAGATTGTTTCTCATTATTCCCTTGTTGGCAAAAGATTGTGTCAAGAGTGACAAAAATGTTGAATTTGTTCCACAAGACTTTGCTTGTTGTATTACCTACATACAAAGGCTTATCTCTCATAAGAGGCAGTTCGCCAAGGTCACCCACAAGGATGATGGATATTCCACCAAAAGGACAATTCTTTTTCTCTGCAAATGCTTCTCGTAATCGAGAATCTATTTTCATAAATAACCTTGACCCTAGAAAGATCATTTAATCAATTAATATATATCTAATATGTCTCATTTCTTCTTGGAATATTGCAAGTGACTAACCCTGTAGTGGCTACATATCTTTAATTGGAATTTTTAGAGATGAGTGTATTGTTTTTGCATGTATATTAAAAGCAACTATTCCTGTTGGGGCAAGAAGAAGAAAAAATCTTCTCCCTTACTTGACAAATTAGAAAGAGATTCAAAAATACAATGGATAAGGAAAGACTTCCGAGTGTCCGCAGTGCCCTTAACAATCATAAGAAGAGCTTCACGAATATCATATTCAACAAAGTGCCTTAAAACAATTTCAAAAGAAAGTGGTTGTTTTTCCAAAAGTGAATCTGGAGATGCAAATGTTCTATTTGAAAGGTCAACAATATCACCCCTTGATTTTTCCTTCCTTATAAAATTAATAGCTTCTTCTGCAACATCATCAGAAATAGTTATACTTTCCCAGTCAAAGGATATATCAAAGTCCCTTCAACCAAGGGTGTGAAGATCATAAACATTCACGTCATTTGGTGGAACCAAGTGAGAGAAAATCTGCCATTCCTGAAAACCATCTTCAAGATTTATTTTCTGGATAGAAAAATCACCATCTTCTTCATCTTCAATATTGTTGACAATTGATGGATTTCAATCAACATGCCATGCTCGATATTGGAAATTCCTCCAATTTTCAATAATAATTTCAGCCGAAAGGCCAATTTCTGCAGGGATTTCATGAAATGGCTTGTACAAGAGAAATTATGTCGAGAAAAAGGTTTCAAATCCATTTGAAGCCTCACCAAGAATAGAATAAAGTTGTGGCCAAACCCGAAAAATAGAATGAACATCTCTAGGCTTCCATGGATCTTGTTTATGCATTTTATCAAATATCCAATATCTTGTTGTTTTTATCAAAGACAGATGTTCAAGGAAAAAAGGTCTCTTCTAATAATGTTGAACAAAAGTATTCTCATCTGAAAACTATAAGCCATCCCTTGAGATTTTCCTAAAAATCTTTCTTCCAACATTTAAGGAAACAAATTTCCGTCTAAAAACAAAAAGAGGTAGCTTAAGAAACATATGGTACGTTTCTTCTACTCCAATGTCATGGTCAACAAATGTTTTCACAAGAAACCTTCAATATGCACAGAAAGCATGATCCTCAGAGCCAATAGAATTTGAAATTCTAGTTAACATATGATGATAAGTTTCAAACTTTTTTTCTACTTTTGATGCATACATAGCGATATATTTCAAGACAACATAGCAAGAAAGCACTGGCTAGAAATGAACATTTGCACACCACATTGTTAGAAGGTCAATATTATGTACATTAAGCCTATCATAATTTCTCGCTGGCTCATATTTTTTTCTTCCTTGTTCATCTATGAACAATCTCGATTCATCAGAAAGATCCCATGGAGCATTGTACCGACATGTCAAAATAGTTCCTTTTTTACATAAACAAGAATCCACACTACACTTTGTGTGCCTTTGGACACTATTTAACAATTCTTCATAACCATTATGAGGAGTACAAGAGAAAATATGACCAATATTCAATAGGCAAGGGTTATAATTGAGGCTTTGTGGAACCATTATGTTGTGACAATGTATGTCATGTGGATTCCATGCAGTTACATATTTGTCAAAGAATATCTTTGCAAGTTGTACATAAGAACCATTTGACCAATCAAGTATTTTCATGTCAAGAGCACCTTCCAACCTTAGGAAACCATGGATATGTGCTGAACCTCTATGTTTCCATTCATATATAAAGAAAATGAAGATACAGTTACTACAAACAATATAAATAGAATCATAATAAAAGTTGACAAAGTATAGAAAATAAATTCAACAACACAAACCTGTACCAAAAGTCTTTAGCTTTAAGTTATTTTTTGATAACTTCCTCTCGAAAATGATTGAATCTATGGTGCATAAATGTGGATACAATATTAGGGTACTAGATAACATTATCAATTTTCATACGATGCTCATTTAAATAACGAGAATGTGAATGTATGGGAATGAGGTTATGCAACTTTGGCCACTTTGTGTCAACTGCACTCAAAGTAAAAAAATAAATATGGACATCCCAACTAAGTAATCATGTCAGTCAATTCAGCTCAAAACTTAGTCTAGTATGCCCTTGTACCTCTCAGAGAAGAAGCAAACGACATAAGATGCTCAACCAACTTATTATCTGGTAAATCAGACAGTTGGTGATGCAACTCTTCAATTGTTGTAGGTGAGTTATCATGTAAATATTTCTGTACAAAAACTGCAGCAGTTTCTTGGCTCTGATGATGCATTATAATGTTCAATAGGTAATATCAAAAGTGAGGATGGCTTCCAAATCTTAGACCATAGTACCTAAGAATATGCAATGCATACTCATGAAATTCAACACTACAAATATGTGGTTGCAACCAATCAACGTCACCAGTTGGGAACGATGTTGGGAATGCCATATCTAATAACCCCTCTGTATTATATTCATTCACTGGAGAGTTTCCAATACTGGGAAAATCCATGTCTTGAACATGTGAAGAATCAAGATTATCAAGAAATGCTCTAATTTCTTCCACTTCTCTTCGTTAATTTGGTAGGCGAGCAACAAAAGAAGAAGGATGAGAGGAAAAATGCTCAACAAGAAACCCTTCATTATTAGTAGCATTGATATCAGATTCTTCAATATCACAATTAACAAATTTAATCCTAGAGGAGACATATGTTGATCTTTCGGGATAAGCATTCACTAAATCATAGTCAATTACTGTTAGCATTATGATGCATGTGTTGTACTTGATGGCAACCCACTCCTAGAAGAACATCTCACTTATTTATAACTAGATGAATCTACAGAAGAGATATCAGATGTGAATGAATGCATGGGATGCCGGACAACTCAAAGGAATTAGATGAAAATTCTCATTATGACAAGTTAGCTTTGCCATCAAGTCCAAAGGGGGATATTGTTGGAATTATGATACATATGTTGTACTTGATGGCAACTCACTCATCTCAGATGATAAATTATAGTGCAGAGAAAAGCTCACGCACTTTCATGAAGAGAAAAGTTCTTTTCATGCAGAGAAAAGTTCACGCACTTTCATGAAGAGAAAAGTCCCTTTCATACAGAGAAAAGTTAACGCACTTTCATGCAGATAAAAGTTCCTTTCATGCAGAGAAGAGTTCACGCACTTTCATGCAGAGAAAAGTCCCTTTCATACAGAGAAAAGTTCACGCACTTTCATGCAGAGGAAAGTCTATTTCATGCAAAGAAAAGTTCACGCACTTTCATGCAGAGAAAAGTTCACGCACATTTATGCAGAGAAAAGCGCACGCACATGGGAAATATTATGGTTGGTTCATGGTATTAGTCCGATAGTTTTTGATCCTATGGTTTTGGTCCATGGTATTGCATCCAAAAGAGTTGAACCCAAGTATTGGGTCCATGGTATTGTTTTGTTATGGTTTTTGACCATGGTATTGAGTAAGGCTAAGGACTATAAAAGGAGACGGAAGATCATTAGGCAAAGGCATGAAAAAGACTTGAATATCTGATGTTAGCATGGAGATCTAGTATGCAGGTATGGTT
>APFE030819298.1:47553-69135 GCA_000404065.3 Pinus taeda | reverse complement strand
TGGTTAAAGAAGTTCTGATGCTCTAACTAAAGATCAACATTTAATGGATTAATTGAATCATAAGTATTCTGGATATACACTAGTTGCATTAGACACAGTTGTGTATACACGCGGGTTCCCTTAATTGAAGTAGCATATATGTATCTAAGTATGGAATGAAAAAGTTTTATTGATTTGATAATACTGACCCCCCCCCCCCCCTCAGTATTATTTCCAACAATCACAACATCTCGATAACATTGATCACATTGGATTTTGAAAAGGAATGCAACCATCACTTGAGATCTTCTGACATAAGATTCATAATATTTAGACTGAGCAACATGTCTCCTCAAAATTAGAAAGTCATATATTCAACATGTCGGGGAAGACTTTGTATAATTGTAGAAATATATTGAGGAAAGTTAATTGTATGACCGATATACTTATATTGCCCACCTCGAGCATGTGTCACTTGCAAAATAGGATTCACATGATCTATTAACATTTCTTCAACTTGAGTATGAAATCTTAAAATATGAGGTTTCTCACCAGGATCCATGTTATTTTCTCAACAAAAACGATGGGCTCCTCTTTCACTCTTACATCTTCTGCAAACAAGTCCTTCAGAATGTCTCAAAACCTGGATTCTAAGATATGAATCTTGGCAAATGTGTCACATTTGGAAAACTGACAAACTATCTATATTTTCTCAAAAAATTTTATGCACTGCAATCATGTTTTTATCAAAATGAATATGATCTCTATTGGTCGGACCATGTTGAGAACCATCTGGAAGAGTAAAATTTCTTCTAAAATGTACTTCATCTTCAGGAACATGAGATTCCGTTCCCAAATTTGAAGCATGTGGAATGGATCTATGACAGGGTATTTCCAAATTTATCGTCTGCATTTCGCGAAATTGAGAGTACGTAAAGGTCTTTTTGTCATAAAATATTTTAAAATTTAATTTCCAACTAATTATAAATGAAAAAAATGAAAAATGAGTCAAATGCATTCAAAATTTACATTTGTTTCTTGATGTGGATGAGGATTATGAGATGGTTTCTCTTTGCTTCTAACATCAATGGATGGAACATTTTGGGAGTTAGTTTCTATGCCTCTATTCAAATGAGTTGTTTCCTCTTTCAGAAAAATAAAATACATTATAAAACTAAATGTCCAACAAATAAAGATTCAAAAATGGAAAACAAATCAAATACATTGAACATCTACATTAGTTTTACAATTTGATGTTTTGGATTCCAATTCTCCAACCTAATGATATGAAATCATGTTTTCTCCATAAAACGTTATAAAATACAATGTCCAACCAACTGTAAATGAAAAAATGAGAAAAATATCAAATGCACTCAACATTTGTTTGGCGATGTGGATGGACGCTATGAGATGGTTCCTCTTCACTTCTAACATTAGTGGATGGAACATCTACGAAGTAAATTTGTATGCCTCTATTGAAATGAGTTATGTCTTGTTCAAAGAAAGTAAAATATGCCATAAAATTCAATGTCCAACCAACTAGAAATTTAAAAAATGAAAATCAAATAAAAGACATTGAAAATTTACATTAGTTTGGAAATTTGATCGTCGAGGAGGATACATAGGAAGGTTATGACATGCTTCATCTTCACTTCTCAGATTAGTAAATGGAACACTTTGGGAATTAATTTCTTGACCTCTATTAAACCAAGTTGTATCCTATTCCAAGAGAAGAATATAACTTATAAGTTTAGTTAACAAAAATTTGTAAATAGAGGAATGTAATAAAACAACCACTATTGCAGAAAAAGTCAAAATATCATTACGTTACCTCCATTGTTACACGGAAAATAATATCAGGGATGACTGATTCTCTTGGTGGAACCACATTACTTTGAGAATCAGGATTAGAAGATCTAATGTTTCGAGAAATTGGCTCCAAATTATCAAAGAAATGGCGAATTAAACTATCATCTAAATCATCACACACAATGTCATCATTACCTCCACCATGGATGTTTTGCAACCTTTGGCCTTGTTCAAAACATCCAATTGGACACACGGAAGGGTTCGGGTGGACATTTGCATCCACGTTATCGATATTATGTTCTTCCTGATTGCAAGATGTTTTCCAAATGTTATGAACACTTTCAAGAGAGCATCGAACAACAAAATTAAGATGATGAGGAGCATATTTTGATAATGAAATATCAACAAGAAATGTTCTTTCCATTGTATCATCCATAGTACGATACTAACGAGGAATTATAAAATCATTTTCAAGAGTGACTTCAATCGTTCTTCTATGATATGTAGCTCTCCTATGCTCATTTATGGCATCCTTATTTTGTTGATATTGTAAATGACGACTTTCACTAGACCTATCACATGATGATGTTGACAAATTTCGTTTTCTTGTACGCTTTCTTGTGCCTTCAGATGACATGTCTACAATGAATGATAAAATATTCATTGTGGAACCATAAACATGGAACACAACAAATATCTAATATAAACAAACACAAAAGAATGAAAAAGGCACAATTTTTGCATCGTAGAAGGGAGAAGGGAAGGCTCATAAAACCAGGAGGAGCTGAAAGGCGCCATGGTGGGGGATCCAGGGAGGGGAGAGATCCCCTCCTACAAAAATGTAACGGTGGGAGAAGCAAGTGGAAGCGGACTACGAAGAGAATCAGGGGGAGAGAGTAGGGATGCGCCGGTGATGGGAAACCAATGGAAAACAAGATTAGGAGGCAAATGCCTCCCCAGAGCCCTAAAAAAGCCAAGGTTCATGATCCCGAACAACAAACTCGAAGAGTATAGATGCTACATGAGAGATCACGCTTTGATATGTAAGTTTGTAGGGTTTTGGCCGGCTAAAAAGGACCTGGCAAGGTGGATACAACAAAGATGGAAACTGAAAGGAAATATAGATCTGAAGCTGGGGGCAAAGGGCTTTTTTACAGTGATATTTGCTAACCTAGAAGAAAAAGAAAGAACCTTTGAAGGGGGTCCGTATTTCATGAATAATGCGGGTTTATTCATGAGGCACTGGGAAGACTGTTACAATCTTGATCAAGAAAAGATGCTCACAGCACCTGTCTGGGATTGATTATTTGGCCTACCAATAGAGTTCTAGGACCCTGAAATCCTAGAAGGAATAGGAAATACGATAGGGTCATTCGTCAAAGTATCAAAGTCTACAAAGAGAGGGAGATACACATCCTATGCGAGGATATGTGTATATATGAACATATCAGATCCCCTGTTGTAGTACATAGAGTTAAAGTACCATGATGAATTATGGAAGCAACCAATGGATTACGAACATATACCTTTCAGGTGTAGAAGGTGCCATGAATATGGCCATCTCTTTAAACAATGCCCATTGAACGTTGCGAGGAAACAACAACGAAAGCATAAGTAAAAAGGAGAAGGAATGAAGAAATAGAAGGAGCCGATGAGGGTTTCCAAGAAATCCCAAAAAAAAGGAGGCCTGGGAAAGAAACAATAAGCATACCACAAACCACTAAATCAGTGCCCATAGAATGTCAAAATAAGTTCAATATACTCCAGGGAGAAGAAGGAGAGATAGAAAAAGAGGAAAACACAGAAGCACCTATGGACTCTACCAAAGATACAAAGGAGACAAACTCAAACCAAGGAAATATGGAAAAAGAAGGGAGAGAGGAGAACATAGATATATTAATAGAACAATCGCAGATGGAGATTGATCCTCAAAAGGAGAGTGGAAATGGTGAGGAATGAGTAATGAAAAGGCTGTTACAGGACTGGAGGAACCTGGATGAGAGGTTCATCCCGGAAGAGCAAAAACAATTATACAAGGAGATGTTTCAGAAATACAAGGAGAAGAAGGGAGGCCTTATGACAAGTCCTCTGGAACAAACAGGAATGCATGAAACAAAAAATATGGGAATGGGCAGTTCTGGCAAAGGAAGTAGGAAAAGAGGAAGACGGCCGATGAGTGAAACCATACAGGTGGTAGGGGAGACCCTAGTAAACTCAGGAAGAGTCATACCTCTCTCAAAGGTATTTCAACAACATCCAAAAAGTTATAAATGATTGTAACAAGCTGGAACATTGGAGGTCTCAACAGTAAAGGAAAACAAAGGTATCTGAAGTATAGGGTGAAGAATGACAAGCTTATTATAATGATAATCCAAGAGACTAAGATTAACTCTCAAAAATTAGAAGAGATAATGAGAAAATATAAAATACAATATGAAGTCATGGGCCAAGATGCGACTGACACAGCTGGAGGATTGGCAATCCTATGGAACCCAGAGGAGGTGCAAGTCAAATATTGGGTCAGCCTCCCTAGAATCCTCTCAAGATCATTCAGAATGATAGGGTCATTTGAGTGGATACTCATCACTGGAGTTTATGGCCCGCACATCCCAAGGGAATGCAAAAATTTCCTTAAAAATACGCAAACTATCCGCAAGATTTTCCCTGAGGTTCCATGGATTGTAGGCGGAGACTTCAATATGATTAAAACCCTAGGTGAAAACAAAGGAGGAATAAGTAGACCAGAGCAAGACATGGAGGCTTTCAGCGAAATGATAATAGAGCAAAGAATGGTAGATATTCCATTGATAAATGGAGTTCACACTTGGAATAATCGAAGGGGAGGAAGAAATCAAATAACATCTAGGCTAGATAGATTCTTAGTATCAGAACAGATCTTAAACAAGGATGTATTTGTAGAGGCAAAGATTCTACCAGCCATGGGTTCTGATCATTGGCCTATTAGATTGGAAACAGATATTAAAAAGAACCCTCACAAACACCCATTCAGGTTTGAGGCCTTCTGGCTC
The DNA here is from genome assembly GCA_000404065.3 of Pinus taeda. Taxonomy (NCBI): domain Eukaryota; kingdom Viridiplantae; phylum Streptophyta; class Pinopsida; order Pinales; family Pinaceae; genus Pinus; species Pinus taeda. The sequence continues at coordinate 64,318 of APFE030819298.1, read as the reverse complement.
AGGAATAATCAGTTCATACCGAAGGTAGAGGAATGGTGGACCCATAGTCAACAAAGAGGGAGAAGTAAGATGCACACCTTTAAGCTAAAACTCAAGGAACTCAAAGGGAAAATAAAAAAATGGAACAAGGAAGAGTTTGGGAACATTTTAATGGAGAAGTAGAGATTAGAACGGAAAATGGAAGAGTTACAACGGAAAATCATAACAGAAGGATGAAACGAGGAGAAGAGCAGAGAAGAAGGAATTCTGATCAGCCAAGTAGAAGAAAGGAGAAAACAGGAAGAAATCCTATGGCGACAAAAGTCCAGGATAAACTTGCTCCGCGAAGGAGAAAGGAACACAAAATTTTCCACCAAGCAATGGTTCAACACAGGCAAAGGAACATAATCTTCTCTATTTTAAATAGTGAAGGGAAAAGAATAACAGAACATGAAGAAATGGAACAAGTATTAGTTGAGTATCATAGAGATGTGCTGACAGAACCAAGGGTCAACAGAGATGAAGCAATAGGAAGAATCTGCAACAAAATTCCCAAGATGGTAACTGAAGACCAAAATAAAGCTTTGATGAGGGCAACAACGCTAGAAGAAGTAGAGGAAATAGTCAAAGGAATGAAGAAAAACAAAGCACCAGGACCGGATGGATTTACGACAAAATTTTATCAAGCAAGCTAGCATTTCCTGGGACAGGATATTCTGGAAGTGGTTGAAGAGTCTCGTAGACAGTAAAAGGTATGGCCAAGTCTTAACTCTACTTTGTTTACTCTTATTCCTAAATCGGCCAAATCTGAGATTGCCCAAGTTTTTCGTCCAATAGCCTTTTGTAATGTTATTTATGAAATTATTGCAACCCTGATAGCTAAAAGACTGAAGCCAATTCTTGTGAACATTATCTCCCTAGAACAAACTAGTTTTGTTGAGGGGAGACAAATCCTAGATGGGCTCGTAGTAGCTCAGGAGGTGATTCATTCTCTAAAGCAAAAAAAAAGAGAGAGGAATGATGATCAAGCTGGATCTATCAAAAGCCTACAACCGCCTCAATTGGAACTTCCTCAAGGGAACACTCAGGGCATTTGGATTTAGTAATAGATGGATTGATTGGATTTATAATATGATATCAACGCCTAACTTTTCTATTCTGTTGAACGGGACTCCCACTACGACTTTCAATGCCACTAGAGGATTAAGATAGGGTGATCCCTTATCTCCCTTCTTGTTTATTATGGCGGCAGCTAGTCTGGGAAGATACTTCAAAAAAGAGATAATGCTCTTCTGCGAGGTATCCCTAAAGGACTTTGTTTATGGGGAAACAACATGCCTATTACCCACCAACAGTTTGTAGACGACATAATGCTCTTCTGCGAGGTATCCCTAAAGGAAGTGAAGAGAGTGAAAAAGATATTGGATCTATTCACAGAAGCCTTAGGGATGGAAATCAATAAAGACAAATCATGCACATTTATCTTCAACGCTCCAGAGCCGATTAAAACTCACCTGACCAGAACGTTGGGCTTTAGATCTAGAGAGCTACCAACAAAGTATCTGGGGAATCAACTAGCTCTAAACCCTATAAGAGTAGCAAATTGGTATCAAACAATAGATAAACTCAAGAGCAGACTTGAGAACTGGTCCTTCCGATCGCTAAATATAGCAGGAAGATTGGTTCTCTTGAAATCAACTCTCCAGGCCATTCCAATTTACCCTCTATCGATGATAGCAGCCCCCAAAGGAGCTTGCGCAAAAATGAAGGAAATTTTTGGAAAATTCTTATGGGGAGGTCCCAAAGAGGAAAAGAAATGGGCCTTAGTGTCGTGGAAGGGTATATCCAAACAAAAATATAAAGGAGGACTGGGTCTCAGGGACCCAGGTACTTTAAACCAAGTCCTGGGGGAAAAGCTATGGTGGAGGTGGATGAGGGGAGGAAATGATATATGGAAACAAATATGGACACAAAAATATAACATGCCCTCAACAACCGAAGGTATCCTCAAAGTGGAAGAGGTCCCAAAAGGATCTTCAATCTGGGACCTAACAAGCCAAAACAGAGATTTCATAAACAAATTTGCCTTATGGCAAATCAGGAACGGAAGTATAGCTCAATTCTGGGAGGAGGCATGGCAACAAAGGGACAGAATGGCTGATATTAAAACCCTACAAAACACCTATTAGAAGGCAACAATGGAGGGATTAAAGTTTGTTAAGGACTACTGGAAAGAAGAAGAGCTGGATGAAGCTTGGTGAATCTGGAAGAAACCTGAAGAATGGGACGAAAATATTGATGGAGACCAGAAAGAGATACTAACAAAAGAGATGGATTCAAGAAGAATTAAAAACAGTACGGGATCAGATATACTCAGATGGGAAAAATCTACAAAAGGGACCTTTACTGTCAAGGAAGCTTACTATTTAGCCACTCGACAAGAAGGAGAAGAGGAAGACATAGATTGGAAACAAATATGGAGGAATAATTGGTGGCCGAAAGTAACAATTTTTGCATGGTTAGTAGGGAAAGGTAAAATCTTGACGTGGGACAAGCTACAGAGAAGAGGTTTTCAGGGCCCCCCCAGATGTAGCCTTTGTAAACAAGAGAATGAGACCCAGGAGCACCTCCTGAACTCCTGCCCTTACGCCCAGCACCAATGGGATGAGGTCAGGAACCTCTTTGGAAAATCTAATAGAGACCCTATGGATATAAAGCAGACCATATTTCACTGGGGAAAAGGCCAATTTTCATGCTCTATAGTAAGGAGAATATGGAGTTTAGCTGTAGGTTTCGTTATATGGCTTCTATGGAAAGAACATAATCAAGGGATATTCCGAGACAAAAACAATCCACCAGAAAAGATTTGGGAAAAAACTCAAAAAGTAATAAGAGAAACTGTTTTGGCTTAAAACTGGGAGGAAGAGGAATGGAAGACAAATCCTAAGGAGAGGCGAATCTTAGCCAAACTTAATATAGATTACAACATGATATACCCCCGGAAGGAAAGACACCAAAGACCGTAAATACAGAGCCATGCGCAGTTCAGATATCCAGGGGAAAATTTCATTAAACTGAATTTCGACAGGGCTTCTAAAGGAAACCCAGGACTTGCAGTCTTTGGGGGCATCTTCAGAGACAATATGGGTTGCACTAGATGGGTGTACATAGATAGAGGAGGCATAATGACCAACAACGAAGCAGAAATGATGGACGCATACCAAGGTATTAAAATAGTAATAAGAAATGGATACAGGAACCTGGAGATTGAAGGTGACTCGCATATCGTAATTGAAATACTCAGAAAAATCAATAATGGGAAGAACTGGGAATAGGTGGCCAAAAGTTGGAGAATGGTTAGGTTAGTTCAAGATATGGCTAACATATTGAAACATATTGAATATAAAATTATTAGTCATGTTAAGCGAGAAGGAAACAAAGCAGCAAACTTTCTGCCAAATTGGGGATGCAAAGAAGGAAAGGTGGATAGCATCTGGCCAATAGTTATGAAAAAACCTGGATGGGAGACTCTCAACCTAATAATCACTCAGGATAAAAATGAATCCATGGAGCAATAAAAAGAAGTACCAAGGACCCCCGATTGGGGTGACAAATGCGCCGAGACGAGCAGGTAATAAAAGAACAAGGGGAGGCAATTATGAGCCACCTTGCACTAAGAGATCACGGCAGGTGGACAGGACGTTAGGTAGACTAGGCGTCATTACAAATAGCAGCAGGGAGGAAAATTTGAAGGCCAGAGGTGGTGGAGGTGACGGCGTTACAGTGATGGGACAAGGGCCAGCTCGCACAAGGGCAATCCAAGGAGGAGTGGGCCATTATGGCGAGTGCAGGCGACAGAGGAAGACGGTGCAGCAACACAAGAAAGGGTGGCAGGTAAGAGGAAGTGGATATGGTGGAGGTATAAAGGCAGGTATGCAGCTAAGGCCCTCGAGGTGAGCAGAGACAAGGGTGAAAATGGGGCAATCAGAGTAGGAGGTAACATAGAGAGAGAGCAACAGTGGGGTCAAATTCCCGGCTTAAGGAGAACTCATTGCAAGAGCACAGAGGGCGGAATGAGGAAGACTGTAACGGTTGAGAGCAGGGGAGGAGGACCTTCGGGGACTGAAGGAATTAAGTTGAAACACTGGGAAGAAAAGGAACAGACTCAGGCAGACATGGAGGAGATGTATGACTCAGAACGGGACAGTCAACCGCAGAACAGGAGAAGCAGAAGGGGGAAAGGGAGAACTCTAGAGGATATTCGACCAGCAAATATTGACATCAGAGATAAGAAAACCAGAGACAGAGAAGATGATGATTGTATGGGATCACCCTCAAGCGCAACTGGACAGGGAAGCAGGGTAAGGGAAGGCAATGCAGGCGCTACAGGACAAGGAAGGGGTCGCCGAGGAAGAGGAGGACGATGTCAAGCGAGCAATCAGGAACGGAGCAAGCCCCAACCGGCAGGAAGCAAATGCAGCAGGAAGACGATGAAGCACCAGGTTCAGTATGCAGAGAGGGCGTACAGTAAGGATACACATGCAGATATCAGGAGGGTAATACAACAATTGGAGGAGGAGGCGACCCAGGAGCAATTAGAATCTGAAATGGAAAACTGGGAGTATTTGCTGGTAGACCCAGGAAATACTAGAGGACGTATGTCCTTGTACAAACAGGCTCTCCATGTGTATTGGGTAATGAAGTGACTGTTAGAAAATGCCATGGAACAGGTGGCTATGGAGATGGCAGAATTGGTCCAAGGCATTCCAAATCTGAAGAAAGAGATGAATAATCTTCAGATAACCCTTCTGATGTAGGATGGCAATCTTGATGAGATACAGCAACAGCTAAAGAAGCTTACTCCTGAAGCAAAGGAGGAGAAGAACCAGCTGGGTGCAATGGCAGACTGATTTCTTAAGATATGTTTATTATCTCCCTAGTTAGGAAGCTGAAGAGCATGCTCTTTTTGTTACATTTCATAATGCAGATAGCAAACAGTGATAGTCTCTTTGAATGGATAGTTTATTTAGCATGGATAAGTAGACTTAGTGAATATTGTTTTTGGATGGCAATTAAAAACTTAAGATGGTCAACAGACCCGGTTTCTCTTCGGGGCGGGTTGAGGCCATTGTATGTCTGTACAGGCTTTAAATCGATTTAATATGAATGGTACCATCTTAGCCCACAAAAAAAAAGGAACTATTTTTTTTTTTGGAAATTGTATAAAACAAAAAAAGTGTATATGTTCTTTTTCCAGCCATATAACCTTATCAAAATGTATAAGGATTTTTCCAAATGGCTAAAAAAATGATTTTTTTGAAATGGCTAAAAACGTAAATGAATTTTTCCAAATGGATTAAACAAAAAAGTCTAAATTTTCATGTATCATATTAGAATCAAAACAACACCCACATTATTGGGACACAATACTGTACGAATTATATGACTGAGTATGTCTAAAAATTTGGAACTAATACTATCAAAATATAAATGCAAATATTAAAATGTACATAAAGATATAACATTGTTTGAGAATCAATGGCAAAAACCAATCTAACAACATGTATAACATAACTCATAGCAATTATAATTATACAAACAAAGAAAAATACATAGCATCCAGACACATTTACATGTAATTAAGAAATATTTAGGGGAAACAATATAAAATATTTAGATCATAAAGATCGCTACAAGCATAATTTTAAAGTATTACCATAAAGACCCAAAGTATGTATAGAGTCAAAAATGGAAACATTTTCCACAACTATAGAGAGTATATTAAATGAAAATATTTATAGGAACTCCTAAGAATACTAATATTCTAAGAACACATATCCATAACCAATGGTGGAATCTCATCAACAGAATCCATATGGGGAGAAATTTCAAAAACATTTCCATACTTAATCAAATCATTGCAATCCTCCAATGTTGGGTACCAAAACCTAGACATATGTTCATTAATTGAATTATCAATATTTGTTGGAAAACAAATGGCAGTCATCATGTCATATAATAGGAAAGGAACTTCACTGCAGTTGCACATAAGAACAACACCATGGATTGTTCGAAATGGAAGATAACCAGGAAATGTTCTATTTATATCTGTAGAAATTTCTTCCAACAACTTCCATATGAAACCCCAATCATCCTCAAAGTAGTCAATTCTTCGTTCAACGCACGGTTGTGTTAAGTCCCTATACTACTAGTGTAGCCCTTTATTGCTATTAGTGCAACCCCATTATTATATTTTTGTGCCCATGTAGTCCCCATATTGTTATTATTGTGCCCCATAGAAGCCCACTATTGTTATTGTGCCCTTACATTATTATTGTTATGTCGGCTCTAATTATATTATAATCCCTTAGACTCCTATATATAGAAAGGAGGTATTGTCATTTGTATCATCCAATAATTGTTCATTTGTGTAATGTAAAGGAGGTTGCCCCCTTGAAGAGGCTTATTTTGAAGGCATTGATCTCTCTTTTCTTATATTTTGTGAGTTGTTTTCATAACATTTGATATTAGAGCTTTGGATTCTAGGGTTTTGCTGCTCGAAATAGGTCATCATGGCATTTTCGCTATAACTTTTTTTTGGTGACGTTTTAGAAGCTAAAAAAAATCCTAATTTAACTAAAATCGTTCTCAACCTTGGGTCCAAATTTTCGATATTGTCTCGCTACATTTTTGGAGATATGATCCGAGGATGTTAGGGTTTTTGCACACTCCTGAATTACATTCCAAACAAGTGATGTTTGGAAAATTGTCATAACTTTCTCTCTGAGCACCAGATTGAAATTTCGGAAGAAATTACAAAAATAGGATGGACTGTAGTTTTTTGTGTATATTTTTTGGATCCAAAGTTTGAAACAGTAACACGTGGAACTTCTTACAATTTCCCTCTACTGAAAACGTATATTAGCAGGTCATCTTGGGAGATTGGGCATAACTATTTCTTGGAGAATCCAAGTTAGATAAAACTAGTGGAATTTGAAAGAGGACACATAGGGCTACTTCAGGCCACAATTTTAGACCTTGGAGATCCAAAATTTTAGAGATATAACATATTCAAGATCGAGCTACTAAAAGCAAGAAAAAATGACTCAAATCAAGAAAATAAAAACACCTAGTAAGAAAAATTGGATGGAGGATTTGAAGAATGCGATCGAAGCCAAGATAAATAGTTTTATATGTGCCAAGGAAGCTAATATTGATGGTAGAGAAGCATATTTGAAGAAAGGCATAGAATATTTGAAGAAATACATGGAAGGTTTGAAGGAAGGTGGGAGAAAGCTGCTACAAGAAGGGCCTCCTAATGAAAAAAAGGTACTAGAGGAAACTAATGATGAGAAAAAAATAAATTTTAATCATGATATCATAGAATCTAACATTGCATTAAAGACCCACTATATTCCAAAGATCGATATGAGGAAGTTTGATGGTAAGGATCCCATAACATGGAGACTATAGATGGAGAAATATTTTTATCTACATGATGTGCAATTGTTACAAAAGGTACGTATTGCATATTTATATTTAGAACTGAATCAATTTTTATGGTATAAAGGGATTTGTTCTCATAAACCACTTGTCACCTGGTTATTTTCATGGAGAAAGTGATAGCACATTATGAGGATACACAGAGAAACAACTTTTAAGCCAATTGATAAATCTCAAACAAAAGGGTTCAATGGTAGATCACATTGAGGGCTTTCAAAAAATGAATATAAGGTTAAATTATATTCCAGAGAAGTAGAGGATTGATGTCTTCATAGGGACTTTAAAGGATAACATTCAACATGAGGCTCGCCTTTGGGAACCTGATTCATTGGAGAGGGCATACATGTTGGTAAGAAAAATTGAAAGCAAAATTATTGCAACAGGAAAGCCTATCACTCATAACTATAAAGATGTAAGTGTTGTTGCTACTAACCTTTCACCACCTACAAGGTTGAGACCGCAACAATTGGAAGAAAAAATAGCAAAAGGGATTTGTTACAATTGTGATAGAAAATAGACTAAAGGTCATAAATGTACTCAGAAGAAATTAATTTACATAGATGGGGAAGAGGAGCAAGAAAAGGAACAAGAAAAGTAAAAAAAATAGGATATACAATAGGAACCAATCCTAGAGAAAGAAGAAATTAATATAAACATATCTTGTAATGCATTGACAGGAATTACCACTTCTTAAACTCTCAAGATAGAAGGGAATATAAAGAAGAAAAAGGTAACAATGTTGATTGATTCAGGTAGTACCCATAATTTGATTCATTGTAAGATAGAAAAGGAATTGAATTGCTTCCTATATCCAGCACCAGAGTTTCAAGTAATGGTTGCAAATGGAGGTAACATAAATTTCTCTGGAAAGTGCCATAATATCAAGCTATCCATGGGAGAATATGTCTTGAATAGTCCAATGCTTTCCATTCCAATGGGTGGTGCGGATGTTGTACTAGGAGTTCAATGGCTAAAATCTTTGGGTATGATAGCTTATAGTTTTCAAGAACTTTTCTTGAAATTTGTTTGGGAAGGAAATGAGGTTGAATTAATGGGTATCGCAGGGAAACTGTGAAAGATAATCAGCTCTAACAGGATTATAAAGCTTTTCAAGAAAGAACAACATGGTGAAATTGCACAATTATGTTCACTATAGGTACCCACATCGAAATCAACTATTTCTCCAGATCTCCAAAAAGTTCTGGACAATCTTTCCAAGGTATTTGAGACTTCCAAAGGCCTCCCACCTATTCATGATCATGATCATGGTATTCATTTGATTCCAGGAAGTGTTCCCCCAAACATCAGGCCTTATAGATATTCATATGCCCAAAAGAGTGAAATTGAACATATGGTGCCGAAATGCTAGAGGTTGGTATAATTCAACCTAGTCAAAGTTCTTTCTTTGCTCTAGTGGTATTGGTATGCAAGAAGGATGGATCATGGTGCATGTGTCCAGATTATAGGGAGCTCAACAAGCTTACTATTAAAGATAAATTTCCCATTCCTGTCATTGATGAATTATTGGATGAATTACATGGAGCAATTTACTTCACCAAGTTGGATCTTCATTCATGAAATCAATTATGAGGGTCATGAGGGTCATTATGAATTTTTGGTCATGCCTTTTGGCCTTACCAATGCACCTTCTACTTTAAAGGTTTTATGAATTCCATTTTCAAACCCTTACTCAGAAAATATGTGTTATTATTTTTTGATAATATACTAATCTACATCAAGTCTTGGAAGGATCATGTTCAACATGTTGACAGGGTGCTCAAACTATTGGAGGAGCAACAATTATATGCAAAAAGCTCCAATTGTTTCTTTGGAGTACAAGAGGTGGAATATTTGGGTACTCAGTTAGCTCATAGGTCATCTTATCATCCTGAATTTGATGGGAAAACTGTGATAGTGAACAAATGTTTGGAAGGATATCTTCATTGCTTTTTATATGATAAATAGACATAATGGGTCAAGTGGTTTCCTCTGGCTGAATGGTGGTGTGACACTTCCTTCCATATTGCAGCAAAAATGACCCCATTTATGGCACTTTATGGATATCATCCACCATCCATCACATCATATTTAAAATAAAATTATAAGGTTCAAGAAGTGGAGGATCACATTGAGCATCAACAACAAGTTCTCAAACTCTTAAAGGATAACCTCACTTTGGCGCAGAATAGAATGAAACAACATGCAGATCAACATCACAACAAAATAAGTTTTGATGTAGGTGACTAGATATTTCTATGACTACAACCATACAAACAAATGTCCCTCAAGCAAGATAAGAAGGATAAGAAATTATTGCCAAAGTATTAAGGTTTGTACAAGGTGTTACAAAAGATTGATACTATGGCATACAAATTGGAGCTTCATGCATCTTCCCGAGTGCACCTAGTTTTCCACATTTCATGCTTAAAGAAGGTTATAGGTGAGAAGATCCTCATTCAAAACTTGACAAGGAAGGAAAAATCATATTGGAACCTGCAGTAGTCACGGAAACAAGAATGTGACAGCTACAAAATCGATCAATTTCAGAGTATCTCGTCAAGTGGAAGAACTTACCTAGTGATGATTCCACATGGGAGGATGAGAATTTTATACAGAAGCATCCAGAACTACTCAAGCGTTGAAGGAGAGGGGCATGTTAGGTCCCTATACTACTAGTGTATCCCCTTATTGTTATTAAGTGCAACCCCATTATTATATTGTTGTGCCCATGTAGTCCCCATATTGTTATTATTGTGCCCCATAGAAGCCCACTATTGTTATTGTTGTGCCCTTACATTATTATTGTTATGTCGGCTCTCATTATATTATGACCCCTTAGACTCCTATATATAGAAAGAAGGTCTTGTCATTTTTATCATCCAAGAATTGTTCATTTGTGTAATGTAAAGGAGGTTGTGCCCTCAAAGAGGCTTATTTTGAAGGCGTTGATCTCTCTTTTCTTCTATTTCGTGAGTTGGTTTCATAACAGGTTGACCAAATTGGAAATTATCTAATTCTTCAATTGACCATATAGAAGTGGAGCCACCATTGACAAGGCAGATCAATTGATCCATCTATATTGCTAATGACATACACCGTATGTCAATGATTGGAACAAATAAAAAATCCCATTCATTTTTTATTACATCAAACCAGTAGATTGTATACTCATACTGAGGATAATCTTCATACTCGTCCAAATAGAGCCAAAAAAAATTACTTTTATAAAACACTCCATTCTTAGGGGGTGAAGTCCCATCAAATGGAAGGTCAACCCTTTTCCATACCCTATCAAGACTACTGTAACCATAAAATTTAGACTGCATTCTGTTCAACATATGTTTTAGAACAACCCAGTCATATTTTATGCTACTTTCATTTTCAAATAATGAAAAGAATGCGCAATCTCCAATGTGTATTGGCCTTATGTTTTTAAAGGCCTTTGTAAATGGATTCGTTACAAAATAGTTGTGTGTATGGGAGCATTCTGTTGGTAAGGATAAAACCACCATTGGTCCAACAGTAGACTCTATTGTATATCTTGAATCTATGAATCAAAAATGAAAATGAGATATGTGCCCATTCTGATTAAGGTATTCAGCAACAAAATAATTGTCTTCTCTATTGAGGAAAGGAACCATAAATCCAAATTCATTCATAGAGACATGCTTGCAATGTAATAAGAAAGAAGGGTTTTAGAAAACATTCTTCCATTTCTTACAAATAGTGCTAAACTTTATCACAATCGATAAAGGGAACCAGATGAAGAAAATTCCAAGAATTTCAAATGGAAGACAACTCCAAATAGTTGGATCCATGATCAAACAATGAAATCACCTAACAAAAAAAATAAAATGAAACAAAAATAAAAACAAAAAATAACAAAAACAAACAAACAAACAAACAAACAAACAAACAAAAAATGAAAAAATGAAAACAAAAACAAACAAACAAACAAAACAAACATATTTGATATCAACAAAACAATTTAATGTTGAATAAAATTAAAAGTAACATACATATATAATTTACCATCTACAAGCCCCAACGGTTAGCTCACTTGGTCAAAATTAGTGCCTCGGCGTTCGGGAGGTCACAGGGTCCATTCTGCCCAAAGCCCTTGGGGTTAGGTCTTGCTAGTGGGCCATGGGGTTAGATTCCCTTCGGGGTCGATCAACCTAGATTTTTCTGTGGACATAGCGACCACCCATTGACCAAGGTGTTCATGAACCACAACAAAATATAAAATAAAATAAAAATAATTTACCATCTACACATACATAAAACTTCACATATACACATTGTATAAAATCAAATGATCGATCATAACAATATTATAGCACCAAACAAAATTCCACAATTTTTTAAACCTAATCTCTATAATCCAAGATTATTAATCTTAGTAAACCTATAATTATGTTTATATTAAGGTCTATGTTTAATATTGATGTCAAAATGTTTCTACTAATATATTTATAATATCAATATCAATTTTTCATTTGCAATATAAATATTAACATTAAACCAATTTTTTTTAATGTTAAAAAACCTAAACTTCAAAACCTAATGTTATAAATTAACGCAATGCTACATGAACCAAATGCTATAAAATTACCAAATATTTTAATCCTAACATCAGTGAACCTAAATAAACCTAAAGTTATTAAGTGCAATGTTTAATAAAAATATTTACATAAAAAAATATTCACATCAATGTATAGATGCAAAATATATTTTTACATAGATTTTTATGTTTAACATTAATATCTACATTTAATAATAATAATAATAATAATTAACATTAAAACAGATATTGATATCTATATTTAATAATAATAATAATAATAATTAACATTAAAAGATATATTAATGTTTAATATTAATATAAAATAGGTATTAGTATATTGATGTTTAATATCTTCTATAGATTTTATATTGAATAATTTATTATTAATACAATTTTACATGGATTCTCAATGAACCAAATGTTATAGGCATGATACAATTTGGAATTCAGAATGAGCACAAACAGCAGTTGAATGATGTCAATTCCAACATGGGTATAATCTCCAAGTCCCTCGAACACCTGAGAGAGGCATTACCACACCCTACTTCTCCACCTCATTATAGAGAAGTAGCTCTTTCAGCCTTAAAGCTAAAATTTTCCTCTGGTACAGCAGAACCAAAAGAGGGTCTTAGAAGTATTTTGTTCAAAAACATTGACAATATAGATACTGCTAAGATTGAAAAAGTAAGAACAGGAATAATGTTAGCCAGAGAAAAAACAGACTTAATGAGAAATAGGCTAACTACCTTTCCTAGTATTGAAAGTTTGAAGTTACCAAAGGGCTACGTCAGCCTCAAATCCTTTGTGGAAAATGGCCAACCATCTACTCCACAAATTTTGGCCATGTCTGGTGTTACCTCTAATTCTGCAGGTCAGCCCCAAGGAGAAACTGGTTCTAAAAGAGATAAGCCTTCTAAAAGAGTGACCTGTTTTATATGTGGAAAAGAAGGCCATTATGCAAATGCATGCAAGAACAAAAAGAATAAAAAACAACTCAAGATTATGGATGTATTCACTTCAGTCCATAATCCAGAAGATTGGGATCTCATATCCCACTCAGATGGAGAATATTTTGAAATCTCCAGTGATTCTTCTGATTCAGACATTGAAGATTTGCCTAATATCAGCAAACTAAGGTTAGAATCTGATTCCTCTGATTCTGATGAAAATTTTATTGCTGACATTAAGATGTTTTCTTTCAATAAAACAGATAATTTGCAGAATCAGATTAATGACGTAAAGGCACAATTAGCCCAGCTTGCACCAGCCCAGTTAACAGCCAAGAAAAGATTGAAAGAAAAGTTGGAGAATTTAGAAAAACAATTGCCTTCTAGAAGCATTACTGAGGATGAGTATTTCGAAGCACGAGAGTTTGATTCAATGTTCAAACCATTGAGTATTACAGAATCCTCCCAAGATACAGGTATGGATGAAATCAATACTCTCAAGAAGAAAATTAGCAGTTTAGAATCATCTATTCATTTGACAAGATTAGAAATGATGCATGTATCATGCCTATATGAACATATTTGAACCCATGTTCCAAGCCCCATTCAATATCTTCTTTTTGAATCAAAGGAATGTGATAGACTTTCTGATCAGTGGAAATTGGTATATTCACAGAAGTAAAGCGAAACAGCTGAGCAGCTCTAAACTGGAAAGCAGGTATCTTATATAACTTGTTTATTTCTATTTCTGGCAATGTCCAATTTGGCTGAGGCTCAAATTCTTGAACTATAACCTTTCCATCATATAATTTTTCTTCAGAGGATTTGTTCATATACTTATTCATAAAAGACCATCTCTTATGCTTGACAATTTTCCTATCTTCGGGTGTTTGAACAATAAATTCATTCAAAAAACCAGCCATTGAGATTAGATACAAGTATGCACCTGAACAGAGGAGATAGAATCTTTGTGCTCCAGGAAAGCAAACACGACAGTCTGTCGCCTCAACGCTGTCTACCGAAGCCTTATCGCCGATTCCAACTCGTACATGGACGAATATAACTCAACGGGAAAACCAGATAGTTATGAAAATTGTTTGGACAAAGAACCAGATGGCTCTGATACCACAAATACGGAATGTGAACTCAGAATGATAACTCAGAATGATACCACAAATATGGAATGATAACTCAGAATGATACCACAAATACAGAATGATAACTCAGAATGATACCACAAATACGGAATGATAACTTAGAATGATTTTATTCATATATGGATGTGAATATTACAACTGAATCTTCCTTCTCAGATAGACTGTGACTCCTATATTGATCCGGCCACTTTAGGTTCACACCAGCATCTAGCACTGATGCGCAGGCTTCTCGAATCACCTAAAGACCTTGAACTCGGCTCATGGTGCAAGCAGATCAGATAGTATGTCCGCAGATGCAGAGCAGGAGCAAAATTCGACTCAGACTCTAAGACTCTCAATTCTCGAATGCCTTCCCCCCTCTCTCATGCCTGTATTTATAGATTCGTCGTTTGGTATGAGTATCACGCAGGAGATCATAACCAAAGGACAGGTGGGTAGATTCGGGCAGGTGGGTACTACCACCTGTTATCTCGTCCCTTAGAGGCAGTGCCATATGGGGACCGAATCTGACACGTATCGGACAGGAGTCATGAGAGACAGGGATCTCAGTTTATTGATAATTTTGCATGTTTTGCTTTGGTATTTACAAAAAAATTTCCCCCTCATTCGCCGGGGGGGGCTAAATTGTGTATGAGTGTTAATCATCCTTTTTTTTTTTTTTTATTATGAATAATACACAGTGGATGTTTTAAAGAGAACCCATGAAAACTAGAAATGGTGATTACAAAGTGGAGATTTTAAAGAAAAACCCACGAAAACTAGAAATGATGATTACAAAGTGGAGATTTTAAAGAAAACCCCACGAAAACTTGGAAATGCATATGATATCGGATGAGTGATCATATACATCAATCACTATTGTATTGCCAGTCATCTGAATCAATACTGTCTTCATGATCTATCTCTAAGAGCTGGTCTATGTCAGGGGTGAATATATGATGTGGCAAGGAATCATCAAGCCATGGAGGTGCTGCTTCCAAAAAACAGCAGAAAAATGGAAAATTGAATACATTTGCTGGCCTCTTCCTGGGATCTGTAGAAATTTCTCCATGGAATCTGACCTTTACACTGAATGACGGTTCGTCTTGCTGCCTTTCTAGTAGAGCTACTTCTGTTCCAGAATGAAGGAATTCAAACTCTATTGTATAGTCATATCGAGCAGCAATATGAATTTCCCACATTAGTGTACTAATGGTCTCTCTGAAATGAAAATTGCAAACATGTTCACTCCTGGGCATATACTTGAACATAAACAATTTAAACTAGGGGCTCCACCAATTATTGACGCCATCTAACTGTGTTGCATATGCAATGACCCTAACATAGCCTTGTATTCTGGCCCTCTAATGAATGGAGAAATAATCTTGCCATGTCCAATCTGTATGTTGGATAAAACCAAAATAGATAGGAATTGGCTCTCTAGAGAGTGAATAATAAACTCGCCATGGTCTATCTCTATAAGGTGACTCACTGAGATAAGCTACCATGCTATTCTCCGAATCAAACCATTTCTGCAAAATGATTTGAATGACTTCGACTGGTAATGATTTAATTCTTAAAACAAAACAATCCCAGCATAATTCCCATTTGCACTGGCTACAAATTGAGATTGAAAAGAATTTTGGCTGACAGACACTAGACTGGACAGGGCTTTTATGCGAAGAACTTTCCCCTATGAACATCTTGATGTCCTTAATTTTTGGAGCTCCTTCTCTTGTCAGCATGTCTGCTAGGTAGTTTTCATCTCCTGATTTATAGACAATGTCAAAATCAAACCCCTCTAGCCACAGAGCCCATCTTAGAATTCTGGTATTTCCTTGTTCTAATAATTTTTTATTAGCCAGAATGCTTTTCATGTGCTTCAGATCAGTTCTGACTAAAAACCTAACACTCTTCAAGAACAGTCGGAACCTTTGGATTCCTCTTTTTACAGCAAGTATTTCTTTATGAGAAGATGGATACTTGACTTCTGAGATATTAAAACTACCAGAAGCATATGCACATACAAGTTCCTTCTTACCATGTTTCTGTAACAATGCTGCAACCCATGTATGATCAGATGCATCTGTTTCAATAATGAATGGAAGATTAGTAACAGGTAATTTTAGTCTCGGAAGTTCTCTAATCTTACTCTTTATATTCTTTACTGCTGTTGTCATTTCATCGGACCATCCAATTTTTTCTTTCTTGAGCCTTTTCTCCAAAACATTAGTGTCTTCAGATTGCTTCTCATAGAACTATCGGATGTAGTTCAAGCAACCTAAAAATCTTTGAAGCATTTTTTTATCAAGGAGAGTATCAGGGAACTTTAGAAGATGGAGAAGAACATGAGGCTGAAGCTCAATGTTACCTTGTTCTATATGTAATCCTAAATAGTCTATTCTGACTTTCCCAATCTGAAACTTCTCTTCTGTGTCAGATAGAACTAGACCATGCTTATATACCATTTCATAAAAATTTTCTAAATGCTTCTTATGGGTATTTACATCCTTGCTAAATACAAGCAAATCATCAATATATACAATGACATATTCTACCCCTCCAAAAATGTCTTCCATTCGTTTTTGGAATTCAGATGGAGCATTTTTTAAACCAAATGGCATAACTGTCCA
>APFE030819298.1:0-25850 GCA_000404065.3 Pinus taeda | reverse complement strand
AATTATTATAAAATGTATACGTATTGATGTGTATATATGTCCAATTTAACTTTAGTAAATAAAAATATTGCTCTTTTTATATTATAATAAATTACTAGACGCCAATTCCAATATAAAATTTAAAATACTACCTAATTAATAGAATTAAATTGCAATTACTTATTATAATATTTTATATTTATTTATTTAATATTATCATTTTTTCTTATAAATTTCATTTATCTTTTCATAAGTTACATGTATATAATTTGGTTTATAATATAATATAATATTATGTTATATTATAAACCATATTAAAAAATAAACACATATCTATATAAAGGGAAAAGATTCATTATTACTCCATATATTCAACAAGTGTGGAGGGGATCAAATACACAATTTTTTTACCATAGATCTTAATAAATTTGATTTGTTTCCAAGCTTGATAAATATGGATCTCTAGATTATTGATGGTAGAGAGGGATCAAATATTTCAAAATACAAGTGTAACACCCCAATTGTTGTGAATATTTGTTTTACTACTAGCTACTTTTAGTTTACAAGACTTAATAACTCATGATCTAGTGAAAGAGGCCTAGTAAAACTTTGTATCTAAAGGACAAATTTTATTTGAAGGAAATGGTGAATGTTTATGAACGTTGGGCCAGTGAACCAAAAATAAAAATTAAAGAAAAATTAAAAATTTATTTTTAATCCTTGAGAAAGAAAACCCCATCTCATTTGGAAAATATCCATGAGTGGCAGATGATGGCTGGAGGATAGAGATAAAATAAGATTTGGGCTTATACCTTGGATAAGAAGTTGTGAAGGTTGGCAAGACTTTTCCAGGCTAACGCTAAGGGGTTTTTGAGCTAGACATAGAGCGAGTGGAACCTTGGATATAGAGCCAATGGAACCCTTGGAAAAGATCCTTGAGTATAGAGTTCTATACTAGATTGGTGTGGTCTTGAGGTTCACGAACAAGCTAAATCAAAATTGTATTTCTAAACTGTCTAAAAGGGAAAAATCTTGGGAGAAAATTGGATCTGATTTCCAGTCTCATGGTACTTTCCTTCCCCATTAATCTTCCTGGTAGACTTGATAGGACAGATAAGTAATTTTGTGATGTTTAACTCGTTTTCTAGTTTCTTTATAGAAGAATTCTACATTTTAATGAAAAAGGATTGTAATTATGTTAAAGTAAATCTGTGTCATAAGAAGAACGGGAATTTAATTCTTTACAAAATTCTTTGCGCAGTAATAAGGAATAGAAATTGTTGAGATAGTAACGTTGTTACAAAACAAAGACGAAAATTCATTTAAGTTATAGCAATGAGATAATGGAGCTTTTTTGTTAACAGGAAAAGGAAAGACTTAAACAATGTTTATGATGATAGGAAATATCTTGTAAATTTTCTTTAAAATTAAAAAAATGTCTTCCCTATTATGGGTGCGAAAGGAAAGATAGAGAACCTCATAAATAGTTGATATGGGTTTAATGTTGAAATCTTAAAGTATGCACAAAAGTATTGAAGGGTATTGTTTGTGTGCGCACTAGTTAAGCCTTAGACTAACAACTGATGTTGGTCCAAGAATAGTGCAGAAACCAGGCAAATGATGCCTAGCTAAACACCCTAGGGTGGAGGGAAAGTCCCGGACAACTCCTGGTCCTACCTGTCGCTGGGCGTTGTCAAGGGGGAAAGAATAAGAGATATTAACAAGTCAATTTTTTCAAATTGAAATACTCTAATGGCTATACCAACAAAGAAAATCAATACATATATTCAAGAAAGCTTATGAGAAAGGAATTTTACTTCTTGTTGCTACCATTAACATTTTAACCTAGAAGAATAGTAGGAAAAATAATTATTTTCCGTCTAAGTAGTATTAATCATAAAGTGAAACAATAAATATATATGTGTATCATCTAAGCTTCAAGGTTATAACTGGTATGAAGTTACTTGACACTATCCAACAGAGACTGCTAACTTAGTTCAAGAAGAACCAACCCAATATGGGTTGTAATGTAGAACCAAACTTAAATTTATAGTAACAAATAAATACTAACCAACACTGGAAATTTTATGTCGAACTAAAAGACTTCAAACTATTGTATACAACCCTAGTTGGTCGATAAAAATCATGCAGTAGTGCATGACTACCTAGTAAAAACCATAGCCATACTAAAACTAAGAAATTTTCAACCAACTGGGTTCCTCCAATGCATCTAGAAGGAAACCCCTATAAAAACCATAGGTCGAGAAAAGGAAGACTCTAAAATATTGTGCACCTTTCTTCATAGATAGAAGCCAAGAGAAACCACTTCAAATCGTTCCAGTAATCCTTCCAGCAAATTTATTACATATTGCTTGACTTCAACAATTCCAACAACCTAAGGACTAAGAAATGCATGCATCCATGGAGCAGTGAATTGCTTATAATAGATGGAGTGGTGATGAATAATAGGTACAATAAATATTTAATGACAATTTGAAACACTCAACCAAGGAACCTTGCTCTTATTCCTCCACGTTACAATCTTAGATGGAGTGGCAGAGTAATAAAACATAAAACATAATATTTAACGACATGGTGATGAATAACAAGTACAATAAATATTTAATGACAATTTGAAACGCTCAGCCAAGAAACCTTGCTCTTATTCTCTAGGTTTCCATATATTCCTCCACATTTTAGCATGCAAAATGTGGCAAATGAACCATAACAAGTACAATAAATATTAGTATTGAAAATAGGTACAATAAAAGAACCATTCCTCATACTAAAAAGTAATATATGGAACGCAAAATATGTATATCAATATTAAAGTAATCTTAGTATTGAAAACATGAATATTATACTCCAAATTTAAATATAGAATTCAAAGTATAGAATAAATTGAAATATAAAAGCCAAAAAATATTATAAAATCCTATACTAAATTATGTTTATCAAAATTACCATATTTGAAATGATTGTATTTTTTAATAAATTTAATATGTATGTCAAATTAAGCTAAAATGATGAACCGATTAAAAACTTTTATTATTATATGAAAATATATGAAATATATATGGTCTTATATCATACTAGGCCTCTATGTACAAATTCTTTTCAATTGAAAGATACTTCACAAATGAATTCTAATCATTTTTTTTTTTTTCAAGAAGTTTCTTTCATTTAAGAATTATGTGTTAAGTTTTTTCACATATTTGAATGTAAAAATATATATTATATTCAATTAAGTTTATTTGATTAGAGAATTATATGTTATAGAGTAATTTAAAGTCTCATTTCTTGTTACCATTATTAACCACGATTAATATTAAAAGGTTTTATGTTGTATTATAGTTTTATGGCTTTCATAGTATAAGTTGTTAGGATTTTCACTCGATACACAATATTCAAGGTATTTAATAATTTATAGTTTTGAATTGTTATAGTTAAATTCCTAATGAATTTCCTTAAGTTTGATTTCGGTATATTATAAACACTAAATAATTTTATGGTGGTGGCAACTACTTTTATATTTTTCAAATATATTGCTATTGGTTATGCAATTTTTTAAGTTTTAATTTTTATTGATATTTAAATTGTTAGATATGGCTTTAGTTCCTGAAGGATGTTGATATATACCTCACATGACATTTTCAAAATAGGGAAAAAGGAACATAAATACAAAACTAGCTGTAACCCCTCTGTATTGAGACTAACCAAAATGTGAAGTTTGAGGATATCTAATGTTTTGTGGTTTTGAGTATGGTAGGTGTGGCTTTTGTACACAATCTTATTGTACGTAAAAAATGAAAAAAATGATCTAATTTAATTTTATTAAAACATTCTCTTTAATAAATTAGAAAGCATAATAATTTATTTGTTTTCAAGATTTTTTTTTGCTGGAAACCCATTATTATTTTTTTGAGAAAGACAAATACTTTTAATTTTAAGAGTTGATTGAAAATAAAACTCTGAAAATGAAATTTTAATATATTTCTATTCTAAACGAGAGTCATGCAAACCTAAAGAAGAACACTAAACCTGAGAATTATTTATACATATTGTTTATATGTATTTATCCTTAATGATCCATTTTGGTTTTCTTGAATATTTGGTAAACTTGTTCGCGGTAGCATAAAAATGACAAGAAAAATAAACTAAAGGTAATTGAATGTATATATAAAAAAAATGTGATTTTATGCATCCATATATATAAACAAATTATATTTCAACATTCAGATTCACTTTAGTTTTTAATATATATCATTGCTAATAGTCAATCATAAATATCATTGCTAGTAGCCAATCGATATGTCAGTTCACTTGAGAATGAATATACAATTATTTAGGTTTTTTTTAATAGTGATAGTGTTATATCTACCCAATAGACTTTGTTAGTAGTATAGTGTTGCAAAGAATATAATTTATTTATTATTGCATACAAATTGGGGATGTGAAATTGTTGTGTAGTTTTCAATGTTTTACAGTACATAAATGAATTTTTCACACAAATTGACCTTATTGCACTTTTAATTTTAAAGTTATAAAGAAGGAATGAAATAATGAATTTATTTGGATATAAAATTACTTTGTTCGGGTTATCTCTCTACAAATTATTATTAAGAACATGAAATGGTGAAATTGATGGACAGGTTAATGAAAATAACAGACACCTCTTATTTGGAATTGGACGCACGTTATCAATGTTTTGAAATGGATAATCATCTTATTCCGAAATACACCTTTCCACTACTATGGCAAGTGTATGTGTAAGGTTTTGTAATCCTCCTATTCTTGTTATGGTAGGTGTGTGTAATATTTTGTAGTCTTCCCATTCTTGTTAATCGTGATAGGTGTCAATTAACAAATGGCATGGTAAATTTTTAGTCAAGATTTGTAAAAATTTAATTTAAACAACGTTTAATCATGTGATTTAGATATGCAAGAAAGTTAGTGGTGTGAATTCCATCCATTGATATTGTGGCAATAATGGGAATATACTGGCATCTTTAAATTTAAACCGTTTCATCAATTTTTTTAATTAGTAAAATGATTAAAATGCCCCATTCCAATAAGAGGGAAGCTTTTCGTAAACATGGTTTAATTAGGATTTGTGAAAAAAATCATAACTATAAAACTAATATTGACAAAGCAAACATCAATTAATGTACCAAAAGAGTTAATCACGATTTAAAAACTCATGCAAAGAGTAATATTTAGGTCATAATATATCATAGTTTCATAGTTTCATATCATAGTTTAATATCGACGTCACAACATTTACGAAATTTATAATGCTGGTCATTTGGGTAGGATTTTAAATATAAATTAATGAATTATATTCCTTTGAAATTCAGATGTGTGGGCAGACCCTTATTAGTCCCTGCCCTTCGCGTTGGCAGGGACTATAGTAATTGATTTTGTTAGTTAGCATTACTTTGACACGATTACCGATCAACAAATTCGAGCTTAAAGCAAAGTTTCTTGCAAGCACATATCAACCAATACAATATTTTATGTTTTTAACCAATCAACGCAATCTCCATCTTATTTGGCCTCAAACCGAGGTATACCAGCTGAAAAGTTAGGAAAAAGTTGGGAAATGTACAAGTAGTTAGACCAAGTTGACACATTCACGTAGTAATGCTAAGTCTTTGCATTAGCATTAATTTGCTAACATTTAATGTTAAAGTATATCACTGAACTAGAACTAGTTTATATAGTTTATAAGTCGTTGAAGTTGCCACTTGCATGCTTCGGTGTCTGCATGTTCTGATTCGGTGTTTGCATGCCTCTTAGTATTTAAGCTGGCTTCTCTGGCTTCTGAAGAGTGAAGGCGAAGTGAGGCGAAGTGCACCTGATCTGCCAGCACCCAGTTAGCCCAACAACAGCAGCGACATCTGCAATAATAAATTCATGTATTATATCCGCATAAGGATTTTCTCAGACATATTGGGTTCTGTTGTTATAATGTTTTCTATTATTATAGCATTTTTTAGTAGCGAAAGAAATTGTAGAAATTGCTGTCTCTTATTTTCTGCTATGATATGTAACATTTCTTCTAAATCTATGTATTTAAGAATTTCATTATGCCTAGGTTCTTGCCATTGTCTTCTTTTCAATTAACAGTATACATCATTCGCTTTAAAAAAAAAAAACAAATCAAATCAGAAATTTATAATTAATATCTATATTCATCTGAAGCACATGATTTTTATTTGTTCGTTTCCAACTGTATGTATCCAAATTTCTCAGTGCGTTTGCGTACGTTTTGTTCTGAAATGCACTATTGATATTTTACGGTCTTTGCCAGTTTTTAGACTATTACTTTATGGCTTATTCCAGAACACCTGAATCAAATTCGTTTGTTTTGAACTATATTTATCTAATATTCTCAGTGTGTTTTCTTTCATTTTGTTTTCAAATATTTTACAGTCTTTGCCAGTTTTTAGACTATTACTTTACTTTATGACTTATTCGCTAGAAGTAGAGAAAAGATCTTGTATTGTGAAAGAAAAATTGTAAAATCACAAGGAACTCCATGGGAACTGTTACTGCAAATGTTCACATGAACCTTAGTCTGCTCCAGTAAGATCAGGATTTAATACACAAGTTTATAGGTTGATATTCTCGAGTGGAAAACAAAGCAATCCTTTCATCTTTCTCGAGTAAACAATTGGAGAATTTGAAGTATTACATAGACTTTGAAATATCTATGCAAAACCCTGATGTAAATGTTTTCTGTGTTATTTTACTTGCTTTTATTTTCATATTTTCTACAGTTTCTTCTTACTATTGCAGCATTAAGTTTCTTTTTTATATTTACCTATAGATCTGCAACCTATTTCTGCATTGAAATAATTTTAAAATAAAGAGCAGAGTAGATTGACCACTGTCGTTGCGCAGAGCTTTCAATTTCTTAGGCGTAAGCCATGTGGTAAACGAACGCTGCCGGGACACAGAATACATCTTCACGCCATTGATGGCAATCACCTTCATGCTCTCACAGATCCACTGAGTTGCAGCATACACTGAGATTATTTAAGACCTCTGTTAAATCCCTCCTCCTCAAATGAATTTGAATCTAAATCTGCAGCTAAACCGGTCTTTCTGGCAATATATTCTCTTCTGGCAGAGAGCTCGGCATAGACACTCTTAAACTTGTCAAGCCCTCTGGAAGAATAAGGGTTCGACCTTTTCCCATGTCTTTGCCGGGAACAGGCCTTTGACGAGACAACGATTTCTTCTGCTTCACCTTCCACCAATATCTTTCCACAATGCATTGATCTTTTCTCTGTTACATACACACTGTATATACACCCAGATATTGATCGTTCCTGTAAAAAAAAATTCGAAAACCCAACTCAAAAAACTACTGAATTCCCCTGTTCCAAGCCTTAATCGGCATCTGAAAGCTTTTGCAGCCCGCAATGTTTTCGTTCATGCCAGAATTGGATTTCTGGAATTGCTCATGAATAGGAAAATGAAACCAGCTAAGGGACGCCATCAGAAACTAAATCCCTCTCAACAGATGGCCCTGCATTCGGTTACAGCTGCAACATCATATTTGTGCCCTCAGCCTGCATGATATGCTGAGAATAGGTTACTTACAGCGACGACGATAATGGTAATGCCTGCTGAGAATAGGTTACTTACAGCGACGGCGATAATGGCAATGCCACTGACAACTTACTTACTGAAGCCGATACCTGGGCATAGAAATCATGGAGTTAAAGTCGGTTTGACATCTTACACTATCTGTGCATGCACCCAATGATTTATGTGCATAGGTGTTATGCTCTGGAAAAACATGATAATCTGACACGCGTCGGGTATTCTGCATGTTTCTTCGCCACGAGACAATTTACCAAGCTCGTTTCTTCGCCTTCGCCAAACTAAAGAAATTCATGAAATACAAGCAAACCGAACATCAAGAGCGATCTTGGAGCAAAATGCTGCATTTGCTAAGATTCATGCATTCTTTTTAACAAAGTAACAAACTTACATCGTTAATAGATAAAAACAATTGCAGCGATCAACTTTCATTGACCTAGAAATCCACTGTTGACATGTATTTGGGTCCAGTCAACTTCATCAATAGGTGGGTTGACCACTCTTCCAAATTCACAACAATACAATCCTCTACCGTTGACAGTCTTGACAATAGTCCACTGGCTCACACATGCTACAATTCTCCTAGGCTCTAGTCCACTGGCTCACACACGACTACAACTCTCCTGGGCTCTTTATGGTTCCACTAGACAACAAATTCATGTCGGCCAACCAATAGGGATTTGCACCACACGTTGATTCCTTTCGAACCGACTCGAACCCAAACACACCATAAATGCACATATGCCCCTCCACACAACTTTACCACAGTCATGCCACAAATCTTGGCGATCTGCAGAGAGGTTCAGAAAGCACACACAAGAAGTAAGATTCAAAGTTAAATTTTTCTAATGCACACACATCAATCCTCCACACACTACTTGGTCACATACTCCAATATTGATTCAGGCATGTTGTTGCAAATCTGACGTTTCGACACGATTTCAATGGTTAAGTCAGCATCTAAGCCACCATGAATATGAACTCGAGCTACTGTCAAGAACTCAACGCTCAATTTCCATTCAACGACTCATACACACCCGTTTCGACCCTCCACAAGTTACACAGTATTCTCTGACTAACATCGATGTAAATCCTTCTCCCTGCGTTTATGTCACGATCTCCTCTGCACTAACCATTCAAACTCGTAGATCATCCACTAATTCACTGTGGATATCCATTTCCTGTCTCCAATCATTTGGAATCGCAAGGGTTGCAACTACAGTTGGTTCCACACTTGCAACAGTCTGTTGGGAAACACCCACTCTCTCCCACAACAATCGAACCATCAAAATTCCACAAGTCAGCCATGACTGCAAAACATGGTAACTATACTACTGTCTTTCAATTGAAAGAAAGGTCAAGGAACCAATGACTTGGCTGGGGCAGATTTAAACAGATTCGGCATGCTTAAAGCTATAATTTCTCTACACTGAAATTGCTGGACTGCAAATTACCATTGTCAATGCTACTGTCACCTGCATGGGAATAGTCTGAGATCTAATGGCAGGGACTTTCTGCCATGCAACTCATCTTGTTTATATATACATTGATGTGCCCTCGTGAAATACGTTAACAAGGAAATATATTTCTCATTATTTATAATCATAATTGAGACCCAAGTATACACGTGCCTTTTTACTTGAAATAAAATAAATGGATGCCTTCATATGTTAGCCTTGATAAAGGCACATTTAGTGGAAACTTCATATAACACCAACTTAGGGTAGGCCCACACCTACGAGTATTTTTTTTATTTTTTTGTTTTCATTCGTAATTTAATTTGTTTGTTAGGGAGAGAGATTTAATTAAGGAAACATTGTAATTATTTGTGGAATTGTTAAATGATATGCATCAATAATATCACAATTCCCAAAAACAACAATTAGATTGTGGGTTGGGCTTTAAATAAGATAATTTAGAAGTTTTATTAAAAGTTACATAATGGTATATGATTTAATAGTTATACTAAACACACATTTATACTTATTTTTGAAATTACAATTAATATAATTGCTGATATAACAAATTTTTGATATGTTATTTTGTTTTCGATTGGCATATTAACATGAGATTGGATGTTTCAATGAGTTTCACATCAACATGATTGTTACAAACATGCGAAGGTGATGAGTGAATATGATTATTTGTGCTTGATTTCACTAACATTCATGTGTAACAACACATAAGTAGACACCAAGGAATAACAAGGAAATAAAGGAATGAGTAACAGAATGGTGTAGTACGACATTGATATATACTTGCATTATCAAGAAGAAGACTTAGTTGGGAGGAGGAGAGACGAATACTCCCCTGATTGGATGGAAACCCTTAGAATCTTAAAGGAAAAGTTGAGAAACTATAAGGAAGGGAATCAAAAGAATATGAGAGCACAAGAGAAGCAAGTAGAAGTAAATGTAGTAATATTGCAAAACATGTCAAATCTGCAAAGGCAAAAGAAAAAAGAGCTAGGTGCCAGCTTCTTTGGAATGCATGCATAAATCCAAGAAGATCTCATGTAAGATAGGAAAGCATGGATTGGAGGAAAATCAAGAACAAGATATAAAATATTAGAAGAGGAATAGATAGGAAGGTGAGGATACATTGACATGGGGAACTCTACCTAATGCTCTAGAAAGGAGAACAGGTAGTCATGAACATTTTTCTCGTGTTGTAGCTAGGAGACACCACTAGTAGAAAAGGAATGAGAAAAATAAATGCCATAAGAATTCAAGGAAAATCTCCTACCTTCAACAGAGAATTTAATAAGGATGAAGAGGCATAAACATGGTTATTGAGAACGGATAAATACTTTAGAGTGCAAGGCTACTTTGAAAACATGAAGGCTAGAATGGCCATTTTTATCTTGAAAGATAAATTTGACATACAGTGGGAATATTTGAGAAATGTCAAGGACATTAGAGAGAAAGAGATGTCCTAGAGAAGATTTGAGAGATACTTCTAGGAGAGGTACCTATCTGAAAGGTACTATGACAACAAGGTTAAATAATTTCATGAACATAAACTAGGGAAACTTATAGTTGATGGGTACACTAACAATTTTTTAGAGTTGTTGGGGTATGTGTCGTATATCTTATATGAGAAACTAAAGATTCAAAGGTACCTTAGTGGACTACCACAAGATTATAAAGATAGAAATGAGTTTCATGAGCTAAAGACATTAGAGGACAATGTTTGAAAGGTTAAGTACAACTATGAACAATCCAAGTATAAAGTCAAGTTTCAAGTTAATTGGAAAATAAGAGGTAGGACCAATCTTAAGGGAAAAGGGATGAAATATTTAAGATATCAACCAAGGGGAAGGAATGTGAAGTGGACCACTTCTGCTAAGGGTGAATTTCAATATAAATCTACTACTTCTAGTAAGAGAGGAAGTCAACGAGTTTAGAAGAGGGCCCATATAGTATTGGACATGTGGAGAAAATCACTTATGGAAATATTACCTTCAACAATAGAAAACTAGCCCAATGGTGGATGATGTGGCTCAAAATATACCATTAATTTATGTTGAACTAGACAACAGGAAATCTAACCATCAAGCTTCAGTGATTGAAATCGAAGGTGTGGTTATTAACTAATATATTTTGATTTTAATGACCCGGGTTCTAATTTTATCTATGTTAGCCCAAACATTGCAGAGAAGTGTGCCCTACAAAGGAGAAACCATGAGAAGTTGTGGTTGGTTTAGTTATCCATGGGAACCAAAATGTGAGTGACATACATCATGAAATCGTGCTCGGTAATAGTAAACAACATGCACACATTAGTCGATCTAACTCTATTACCATTGGGCTCATATGATGTGCTAGTCAACATGGACTAGATAGCTGACCACAAGACAAAAATCAACTATTATAGGTAGTCGCTAGAATGTCTCATCAAAGAGGGATATCAAGTGACACTAGATGGAATAATAAATCCCATGATCATCAGGAAAATATCAGTGTTGCAAATGAAAAGATGCAATAGGAAAGGGTGTGACTTGTATGTGGTCTAGGTGGCTAGAGAATCAGAAGCTAATGGAGACAAAATAGAAGAGAATATAGTGTTAGGATAGTTCATTGATGTATTTCTGGAGGAAATACTGAAATTACCACCTAGAAGAAAAATTGATTTTTCCATCAAACTTCTGATAGGATCAACTTCAATCTTGAAAGCTCCATATTGTATGAGCACACTAAAGCTAGTGGATCTAAATCTACAGTGAAAAGATATCCTAGAAAAAGGGTATATCAAACCCATTATGTTGCCCTTGGGAGACCCACTTTTATTTGTAAATAAATAGGATGCCACATTGTGGTTGTGCATTGACTACAGGAAGCTAAATAAAGCTACATTAAATAACAAGTATCCTCTACCCAGAATCAATAACTTATTTGATTAGTTGAGAGGGGCTACATTATTCTCAAAGATATATTTTAGGTTTGGTTACCATCAAGTTTAGATTAAAGATGAATAAATCCACAAGACACCTTTCACAACTAGTTATGGACATTATGAATTTGTATTGGTGCCATTTGGGCTCATAAATGCTCCAACAACATTTATGTGTTTGACGAATAATGTCCTCAACCCTTATTTGGACAAGTTTGGATTGGTCATTGTAGATGATATTTGGTCTACTTGAAAACCAAAGAAGAGAATGGAGAGCATTTAAAAGTGGTATTTCAATTGTTGAGAGAGCATAAGTTTTATGCCAAGCACACAAATGTGATTTCTTCTAGTCACGAGATCACTAACTGGGACACATTGTTTAAAGGAAGGCACGTGGTAATGGAGTGGACCTTGAGAATATCAAAGCCATCATGGAGTGGCCTACTCCATGAAATTTTATGTAAGTTAGATCTTTCATGGGATTGGCTAGATATTGTTAGAGCTTCATCTAAAAATTTTCAAAGATTGGCACCCAATCACAATCTTGTAGAGGAAAGGAGTTAATTTCCAATGGACATCAGTGTGCACAACCAACTTTGAGAAACTGAAAGCCCTGCTCATGCATGCACCTATATTGAGAATATGTAACCCCAAAAGGGATTTGGTGGTTTTCACAAATGCTTAAAAGGAAGGGCTAGGTGGAGTCCTAATGCAAGAAGGACACATGAATTTCTATGAATTGAGAAAATTAAATGAGCATGAGAGGAAATATGGTAGTCATGACTTGGAGTTTGCAGAAATAATACATGCATTGAAAATGTGGAGAAATTAATTTCTCACAAGAAAGTCTATTTTAATTTCAAATGATAGAAGGTTGATATATTTAGTTGACTAGCCCAATTTAAATGCAACACAAGTTAGGTGGCTAGCCTTGATCGGTGAGTTTGACTCTAAAGTAAAGTAGATTATAGGAAAGAGAGCAAAGTAGCATATGCACATAGGACAAGTCTACAAGTGTCACATTTGGAAGCCTTAAGCACTTGTGAAGTTGATACCAAATAAAGGATCAAAGAGGTATCACTTCATGATGAGCATTACGAACATGTGAAAGAATGCTTACAACAAGAGACAAAAGGGTCATTGAGCAAGAATTACTCACTCATTGATGATGGTATGCACCTTGCATGGGTGACTTGAAGAAGCTCATCATGGATGAATTTCACAAAATACCTTATTTAGGTCATTTTAGTTATCAGAAAATGTACTATTAGCTAGGCATGGAAAAGGAAGTTGTTGATTACAATGTCAAGTGCTTGGAATGTCAAAACGTTAAAGTGGAATGTAGATACCCAGTAGGATTATTTCAGTCAATCCCTATTCCCGAGTGGAAATGGGAATTTATATCCATGAACTTCATCACATGACTTGCACAGACATCTAGACAATGTGGTGCTATAATGGTGGTGGTGGACAAGTTGAGCAAGGAAGCTCATTTTATAACTATCATGCCCACTTACAAGGAACTTGAATATTTCATAAAGGATATATTTAGATTACATGGCATACCCAAGAATATAATTTCATATTATAACGCCATGTTCACCTCAAAATTTTAGAAAGCATTGTTTGCTACTTTTGGAACTCAACTAGAATTTAGTATAGTGTATCATCCTTAAATTGATAGACAAACTGAGAGAGTAAATAGAGTTCTAAAAAACATGTTGAGGATGTATCTCATGGATCAGCCAAAGTGGTGTGAAGAGTTCCTACCCTTAGTAGAATTTTCCTACAACAATGGGTATCAATAGTCACTGAAGATGAGTCCTCTTGAGCCATTATATCGAAAAAAATGTAACACACTCATCAACTGTGATGATCTAGTATACATGGTGGTTTTTGGACTTGACATGTAGAAGGAAATGGAACAAGAGGTAATTGATATTAGGAAGAAATTAAAGGCATCCCAAGATAGGAAAACGAGTTATGCAAATTAATAGAGAGTGCACAAGGAATTCTAAGTGAGAGAGTGTGTATATCTCCACATGAGACCAAGGAGGATTTCACTGAGAATTGGGTCTTGTGCGAAGTTTGCAACAAGATTTTGCAAACCATTTCAAGTTTTGGAAAGAGTGGGTCTAGTGGCATATAAATTGGCCTTACCACCCATAGTAAAGGCACATGATGTTTTACACATCCATTTACTTAAGAAGTATGTAAAGATCACACTAATCATATTATATATTTATCTGTGATTGATCCAGGTGGATATTGGTGGCCACCCACTAATTCCACTTGGACCCCGACCATTTCTTCTTTTAGTTTTTCAGTTTCCTTAATTGTAGCACAATTTACTATTTTTAGCAGTTTTTCGGGCCCTAAACATTCAGAGAGATTTTCTATCTAAACTCATATTTTTCATCATAGTCCTCGGAGAGATCTTTCCAATGGGCTATCATGCTTTTCAAATGGAGATAATATGACCAAGTCATGACCCCGAGAAGTTGGCTATCCAACTCACCCCAACGGGGCCCATAAACTCTTGGTGTTACATCTCCTCGGGTTAGGGTTTTGGTTGTTTAGGGTTTTCTCTTATTGTTCAATAATAAAAAGGCCCTTGAGCCTCATTGTAAGGCAATTCAGAGGCATGTAGCTGAAACATCTCTTCTCAGAGATAAGCTACCATCGCCCTAGCTAGTTTATTTCCATTCCTGTTTGTAAGCATATTTCAGTATTTTACATTAATGAAATGAAGTATTATTTTAATTACATCTTCATGTTTATGGTTATCTCTATAATTTGTTGCATTCCTATTTAAATCTGAATCAATGGTATCAAAGTGGTCTGCCTTTTTTTTTCTCTGTTTTTCTTTGCATGTCCCCAACAAGGTTGGGATATAAGGATTCAGGGCTTGAATTGGTTGAACCTTTGCAAGACAAGCCTCACAAATCCCGACTGCCTCCCATGGTGGATGAAAAGAAAGATGAGGGGACAGGAGATCCTATCAAAATCTTGCTCGAAGAAGCCCTCGAGCGACAAAGGAACGTGATGATGGACAACTTTGCCCAGATCCTTCAGTGGCTACCCAGGGGCAACACATCAGCTTCCAATAGATACTCTGGAAACGCCACACCATTTAAGGTACAAGTTAATTTTGAAATCCCCATATTCGAGGGTCAGATAGATGCAGATGCCATCAATAAATAGTTAAATCTGCTAGAGGGTTATTTTTCTGTTCATGCTTTTTCCAGTCAGGAAATGATTATTTTCGCTCTTCTTAAAGCATCCCCCCATGTCAAGGATTGGTGGGAAACCTACTGTAAGTAGAAGGATGAAATTACAGCTCACTATTTTTAGCTGCATCCACTTGAAATTCATTCCGGGATGCCATCAAGGAGCAGTACTACCCTGTCGGAAGGAGGATCAATAAATAAAGTGGACCACGCTGTGGCAAGGAAGGGACCAAGATGTGCTAGAGTTTACCAATATTTTCCATACCCTTGGCACATAGTTGGGTATCAAGGATATGGAGCAGCTTTTGGTACTCAAATACTGCGGCTGCTTGCACAAGTACATCTAGGAAGAAAAAGAATTCATGAACATCTCCTCGCTCGGCACGACAAACTGATATGTCGTCAAGGTCGAGCAAAAGTTTAAAAAAAAGAAATGAGACTTTGGATCTACGAATCTGAGCAAGGGAAAGGTGCCCCCAATCCATAGAACAAAGGATAAATCCAAAGTGGGGCGGCCCAAGACAACCCGCCAAAGTTGCAAGCAGAGAACAACGTCGTAAAGCCAAAAAAGGACATGGGAAAGTGGTGTGAGTTCCATAAGAGCTCCACTCACAAAACAAGTGAGTGTCGAGCCATGCAGTCACTGGTGGCTGAGCTAAAGGTTTAAGAATTAGATGCATGTTTTGACTTTGAGTCGAACTTGACAAGGGGAATGACAAAGGGAAGTAGATTATCGATGCAAAGCCCAACCCCACTATTGCCACCATGAAGATCCAAAAGGAAGAACCCGAAGATCCAAAAGAGGAGGAGCGTCTCTTCCACTCCCAAATGTGGGTAAAGGGCTCCCCACTACAGTTCATTATCGACGGCGGGAGCCAAAAGAACCTAATTTCAGTAGAGGTCGTGAAGTGGTTGGGCTTACTGACCACAACACATCCACAACCGTATACCATCGGGTGGCTTCACCAAGGATGGGATCTTCGCATGAGCTAGCAGTGTCGCCTTCCATACAAAATCAAGCCCTTCATGGATGAGGTATTGTGTGACATTGCTCCCCTTGAAGTTTATGATGTATTATTAGGATAACCATACTTGTGGAAGTGACATGTTGTGTATGGATCAAGGCTCCGTGCTGTTATTGTTACTTTGGGAAATAAGTTGTATAGGATACTAGAGGTAGCACTGCCTACGGCCATCTCTTTGGTTACTGCAAAGCAATGCAGTAAGCTCATTTCTAAAACCAGGAAATTTGTTTTCCTGATGATACGCCCTCAAGGAAAGAAGAAGATGGTGGCCACGACCTCCATACAGGGTCCCTCTACATGACAACTGCATATGGACAAGGTCGTGGAGGAGTGCGAGGACATCTTCACCTCCCCCACAGGAGTTCCTCTGCATTGTCAGGTCAAGCACTCCATCAATCTAACCCCAGGTGTGCCACTACCCAATGGACCAATCTATTGGTGCTTTATTTTGGAGAACGATTAAATCAAGAGGCAGATTCAGGAGCTGCTACAAAAAGGTCAAACCCATCCGAGTTCATTGTCCTATGGGAGCTCGATCATGTTGGTACAGAAGACGAATGGGACTTGGAGACTTTGTATTGACTATTGGGTGTTGAACAAGATCATTGTCTGTAATAGGTACCTGATCCCATGGATTGATGACATCCTAGACCAACTGAAGGGGCCAAAATATTTCAGCAAGATCGATTTGAAGTCAGGATTTCACTAGGTACCAATCGAACCCTCCGATGTGTGGAAGTCTGCGTTCAAAGCCAAGGAGGGCCTTTTCAAATGGTTGGTTATGCGTTCCGGATTGACGAATGCTCCTGCAACCTTCATGAGGCTAATGGATGACATCTTGTGGCCATTCACCAACTCATTTGTAGTGGTATACTTGGATGACATCCTGATCTTCAGCTAGATTTGGGAAGATCACCTCCACCACATCTGACAGGTTCTCCAAACACTGCGGCAACACAAGTTATGTGCCAATTTGGAGAGATACACTTTTGGCATGACCTAGGTTCAGTATCTAGGATACATTTTTGATGAACAAGGGGTGCATGTGGATCCAGCCAAGATCCAAGTCATTCAGGATTGGCCATCTCCAACCACTCTAACAGAGCTTCGCAGCTTTCTAAGTCTTGCCAACTTCTACCGCAGGTTCGTGTTGGAATTTTTTCATATCACTTGGCCCTTGAGTCAAGTCACCAAGGGAGGAGAAAAAGAAAAATTATTTTGGTTTGAATCTCAACAGAAGGCATTCACAGAGTTGACAGATCGCCTCTGCTCGGCACTAGTGCTCACATTACAAGACTTGCAACAACCATTTGAAGTTGAGATAGATGCCTCTGACTATGCTATTGAGGCAGTCCTTACTTAACACGGGCATCCAGTATCATATCACAGTGAGACACTTTCAGACACAGTTCAAAAGTATCCCACTTATGACAAAGAGATGTATTCCATTGTGCAGGCCTTCCAACAATGGAAGCATTATATTTTGGGGAAGGAAACGGTCATTCACATAGACCACCGACCCCTGCAGTTCATATAGACCCAAGGGAAATTGCAAAATGATCGCCATCAAAAGTGGTCCACATACCTACAACAGTTCCATTTGAATATCAGGTATAAGAAGGGAAACACTAATAATATTGTAGATTTCCTCAGTCGACCGCCAATCATGGCGTTAACCACCATGCTCAACTCTTATGGGCACAAGACTTCTGATTGGCCAATCCTCTACAAAAGCAACCCATAATTCAGCCACACATACCAAACACTCTTGGAGGGTTAGCATGTTCCATATTTTCAACTCCAGGATGCCCTGTTATGCCACCTGGGTCACCTTTGTTTTCCTTCAAGCAAGCATGCCAAGATGATTTGGGAAGCACACTACAGTCGGGTTGCTGGGCATTTTAGGGTCGAGAAAATGGTGGAAGTACTGCAGAAGTATTTCTATTGGCTGTATCTGTGATAGGATGTCGGGAAGTACATCAAATCATGCACTGCTTGTGCCATTGCCAAATCGACCATCAAGAATCAAGGCCTCTATACCCCACTGCCTACCCCGAGTCAACCTTGGGAATCCATCTCCATGGATTACATGTTAGGCCTTCCTTCCACTAAGCATGGAAATGACTGTGTTTTTGTGGTCATCGACAGGTTCTCAAAGATGGCTATTATGACAACCTGCAAGAAGAATATCACAACAGAAGCCACTACTAAACTTTTCTTTGAATGAGTGTGGGTACACTTTGGGATCCCACAGTCTATCATCTCAGATCGGGACAATAGTTTCTCAGTACATTTCGGTCCATTCTCTGGTCGATGATGGACACCAAACTCACTAAGTCCACAACCTTCCATCCTCAAATTGATGGCCAGACAGAGGTTGTCAATAGGATGATCATACACATTCTATGCATGTACAACTCAAAGCATCCACGCACATGGGACGAGGCCCTCCCATGTGTTCAACACAGCTACAACCAAGCTCTTCATAGCTTGATTGGCCACAACCCTTTTCAGGTGGGCTTGGGATTCCAGCCACTATGTCCCATTGATGTGACCATGCCATTTGCAGCTACTTACGTAGATTTAGCTCATGTCCAGTTCGAAACATATAAGGAAAACATCTTCATTGAGCACATCCAGCATATTCGCTAGCAGGTCCATGATATTCTAGAGAAATCAAATGCCAAGTACAAGGAGTGACACAATCAACATCAGGTGCCACACAAGTTTCAGGTGGGCAACAAAGTCTGGTTGCATTTGCAAAAGGAACGCCTTACCAAAGCCTATCGGAAACTCAGACCACTTCGATATGGTCCTTAGATCATTACCAAGGCTATGGGAGATAACGCATTTGAGATTAGCATTCCCCAATTCCTTGGCCTGCATCTAGTGTTCAATGTGGACCTCCTTCGGCCATACTTTCCACCATTACTAGACACATCTAATATTGCAGAACAACTCACACCCACATAGTTAAATTCATATTGCATGGAACAAGCTACAACTGATCGAATCATGGACACACAAATCAAGCAAACTTGCCAATAGAATATCCAACTGTATCGAGTTGTCAAAGCAGGCCAACTCCTTCACCAGGGCAAGTGGCTCACCAAGGACCAAGTTCAGGAGAAGTTCCCTCATCTTATGGAGGAACTCAACGCAATGGTGACCATTGCTTCCTAAGGGGGGAGGAACGATCTAGGTGGATATTGGTGGAAACCCACCAATTCCACTTGGACCCCCACCATTGCTTCTTTTAGTTTTTCAGTTTCCTTAATTGTAGCAAAGTTTACTATTTTTAGTAGTTCTTTAGGTCCTAAACTTCTAGAGCCGTTTTGAGGTCCTAAACGATGTTTCTTTGGAAATCTACTACTAGGGATTTTCCATCTTAAATCATCTATTCTGTCGTATTCCTCAGAGAGATCTTTCCAACGGGCTATCATGCACGTCAAACAGAGATAATATGACCAAGTCGCGACTCTGAGAAGTTGGTTGTCCAACTCACCCCAACACAACCCATAAACTCTTGGTGTTACATCTCCTCGGATTAGGGTTTTGGTTGTTTAGGGTTTGCTTTTATTGTTCAATAATAAAAAGGCCCTTGAGCCTCATTGTAGGGAAGTTCAAAGGCATGTAGCCACCACATCTCTTCTCAGAGATAAGTTACCATCACCCTAGCTGGTTTATTTCCATTCCTGTTTGTAAGCATATTTCAGTGTTTTGCATTAATGAAATGAAGTATTATTTCCACTACATCTCTATGTTTATGGTTATCACTGTAATTTTTTGTGTTCCTGTTTAAATATTGATCAGTGATACAGGTGGAATATAAGAGAGAATTCCAACCAAAACCACATTGTATTTTGGATTCGAGGTAAATTGCACTTCAGATCAACTAATAGAGAAAGGTGTAATGGGGTCACTTTGGACTAGATGAAGCCACCTTGGAAATGGATGATCATATGAGGGTGTCTTACCCATTTTTTTTCACTATATAAATGAATGTAAAAGTTGTAAATATAAACCTCACTATGTTATTTTTGTTCTGTTCATAGAACATCTAGGACAATGTTCCTTTAAGAGGGTGGGGTCTATATCAACCCTTTTTTCTAAACCCCATGTAAATGTCACTACATACATATGTATATGTAACTTATCCAAAATTCAATTGATGGCTGAGCTAAAGCTGATGACACCGATTTTGAGATTTGAGAAGGAGAGGTTGCTTGTGAAGTGTTAAAACCTATGCTACCTCATTTAATCTCACTACCTATCAGGAAATGAAATTAAGTATGGGTGGTATTAGTGGAGGATGATACCCATGTTATCCCCTTTCTCATGAGACATGATAAGAAGATGTCAACATATAGAAGAGAATATGCGGGAAAGAACCTGAATAATGCAAGAGAATAAAAAAAGTGAAGAATGAAAGTTGAAGGTAGGGGGGATGTGCAAGAAATGGAAGCACTTGAGCAGTAGAAATAGAATAAAAAATCTCAATCTAATGCTATATGATTGGAAAATTGTTCCCCGTGATTTCATTTATGTCGGTGTTGTGTGCCTGTGTTGGTTGGCTAGTGAAGGTTCAGAGGATATTTGAATCACAAACTGCTTGCCGAGTAGGATGAGAAACCTATAAGTGCTGTCTAGATAAGCTAATAAATCACTTAAATCTTGTTGAATGAGCTAATAAGCCACTTGGGTTCTTCTTGGAAGGTTGATAAATCATTGGGTAGGAAATTTGGTGTTGGCATTTTTGCTCAGATTGGCGCTATGGCACAAGTGTTGTCCTTGATGGCAACTCACTCTGATGATAGATCACATTTCAGGCTCTCAGAATGAAGGAAATCATATATATGTAGGTTCACCTTAACCAAGCCGCGTATACACGTGGGTTATACATTCCAAAGTCGCGTATGCATATACACGCACTTTCATGCAAGGGAAAGCGTATACATGTGGGAGAACTTATTTTTAGTCCATGGTATTTTGTCCTTGGTATTTGAACCTATGGTTTTGGACCTTGGTATCTCGTCTAATGTGTTGATCCCAAGTATTGGGTCCTTGGTATTGATTTGTTATGGTTTTGGGGCGTGGTATTGTGAAAGGAAAGACTATAAAAGAGGAAGAAGATCATTGGGCAAGGAGGATCTGAATTATTGAATATCTGAGATCATGCTAGATCTAGAATACAGGTGATTGGGTGATGGTGCAGATCTGGATCTAAATGTAGGAGGAACCTGAGCGCAAGAAAAAGGATAAGTTTTCTTGATGGGTCAAAATCTTAAGGCTTGAATAGTGGTATCTCTACATGATTTTGATCTGTGATATGTGGCGCACGCTTGATCTATAAATCTGATAGTCTAGGTTAACTAATATCTGAATGTTTCAAAGAATGAATTATCCTTTATAGATCTATACGTAGGTTCAGTGAAGCTAAGGCGTGTATACATGCAGTCTCTGCAAGAGAAAGTAGCGTATACGCAGGTTGGTCTCGACGCAGAAGCGTATACACGCAGTTTCTGTTGTTTAGCTACATTGTTCTGGGTTCATAATTGGTATGTGATTATTGTTACTATGTTCTGGGTACAATAGTCAGAGAAGTGTTTATTTGATTCAGTTTTGATTGGTGAAAAGGTGATTGGTTGATGCAGAAATTCTTGATGTTTGATTGATGTTATTTGTCGATCCAGTCTGAAAATTTATGAAACGAGGTCCCTGAAAGAAAGAGAAGGTTGTAGCCTTCTGCAGGTAGTAGCCTATGTACTAGTATCTCAACTAGTACAAGAACTAAGGGGGTTGTAGCTCCCTTCCAGGAGAAGTTGGAAAACGAGAGAGGGTTGTAGCTCTTTGTAGGTAGTAGCCTACGTACTCGTAAAGGACTACACTAGTATAGAATCATTGTAAAAAGAATTTTCTAATTAAAATAAGATAGAGACAAATTGCAACAGGTGGTTTTCACCCACATTGGGTTTCCACCTTATATCTTGTGTTCTTATGTGTGGTTGTCTTCTGATCTGTTTTATTGTTCCTGGTAACTGTTTATATGATTCTGGTGCATAACTTAATGATCAACATTTGTAGAATAAAGTAAATTATACATCTACATAGTATATGTCGGTTTCCTTATCTGTAGTTGCGTATATATGCGGGTTCATCTATCTAAAGTAGCATCTATGTTCTGGGTTTGAAAAAGAAAATAATTGACCAGATAATACTGATTCACCCCCCCTCTCAGTATTATTTCCAACAATTGGTATCAGAGCAGGTCCTTCAGAAGAAGCTTGATCTCTTGAAGGAAGATCTATCATCATGAGCAACTACGAGAGAGAAGCATCGATCAGGCCACCAATTTTTGATGGAACCAACTTCATCTATTGGAAGGTAAGAGTCACGACCTATCTTCAATCTCTTGGTATAGAAGTCTGGGATATCATCGATACAAGGTACATTTTTCCATCAGCAACTGCTACGGATCCAACTGAGAAGAAGAAGTTTGAAACAAATGCAAAGGCTATCAACACTCTATTAGGATGTCTATATCAATAAGAATTCGTCAAGGTTATGCAGTATAAAACCGCAAAAGAAATATGGGACAAGATCGTGCTGAGATATGAAGGAGATGAACAGTTAAAATGAGCAAAACTTCAAACCCTTAGAATTCAGTATGAAAATCTCAGAATGTATAATGACGAAAGTGGGGCTAACTATTTCCTACGTATAGATGAGATTGTTAATTGTATGAAAAAATTAGGTGAAGAAATAAAAGAGGCTGTTGTGGTTGAAAAGGTTCTAAGATCTTTGTCCTCTAAGTTTGAATCAAAATTTTCTGCAATAGAAGAAAAGGAGAATCTTCAGAAAATTACCATGTCACAGCTACACGGAATTCTAACTGCTTATGAAATGAGGAAAGGAGGACCATCAGACAGGAGAGAAGTTTCATTCAAGGCTTCAGGTAAAGGAGAATACTATGAGTCAGGACATAGTCAGAAGAAGAGGAAGAAACAAATTTTGTCAAGAACCTTCAACGGGGTGCTGGAAGATTCAGAGGTAAGTTACCCTTCAAATGCTTTGCTTGTGGAAGAGTCGGTCACTATGCTGCCAAGTGTCCTCATAAAAATAAGCTTGACAAAGGTAAGGAACCTGTTAGATGGAACAAGAAACAGAATGTAAGTGAGAAAAGCTACTACACTCATGAAGACAGTGATGGAATCTCAAATAGTGATGAAGATGAACGAGGTAGTAACTATAGACTTTTAATGCCTTTTGAAGATGATGATCTTATGGATCCTATAGATGAAGAAGGTATTTATGAAGAGATTTCTAAACTCAAAATTTGTTAGAAGAGAAAAATATGATTATTGATACTTTGCAATTTCAACTGGTTGAAAGGGAAAAACATCATGAAAAATTAGAATGTGAAATTGTGGGACTTAGAAAAGAGATTGAGAAAACAAAAGCTCTTAATATTAGATTTGTTAAAGGATCTGAAACTCTAGATGAGATTATCAATGTGCAACGTTCTCCTCTTATCAAGACAGGTCTAGGATATAATGAAGAAACATCTCAAGCGTAGAAACCATCCACCTCCAAAAGTTATCTTGATGTAGCAAGGAGGAGTGCGCAAAGGCCCAATGGAGATCACCAAGTAAATCAGGGACATTCTTCTTCAAGAATGAACAAAGATCACCAAGTAAATCAGGGGCAATCTGCTTCAAGGATAAACAGAAGCTACAACAGACCACATGCAAATCATTCTCAATTTGCCTCAAGAATGAATGTCAATGAAAAATACAATCATTCGGTCCGCGGGATTGATAATCGCAGGAATTTCTTCAATGGTCAATGTTTCTCTTGTCATAGCTTTGGACACAAAGCAGCTTAGTGTGTTGCCTACAAAACTATCATGACTAGAGAAACTCAAAACTAGAGGAGTATGACTGGGATCATGAAAAGGACCTATAATAACTTTTCTTCTCTTGAAAATGAAGTAGAATGTTCTATTTGTAATAATTTTGGACATGAATATTTTGAATGCAGGAGCAGGTTTTGGCAGACAACTGAGAAGGAGCAAGCCTCAAATATCAAAACATGGAGAATGAAAGAACCATAACTAGAAAGATGTGGTATAGCCTTATATGCGGAAGGGAAGGAAAATCAATGGTACATCGACAGTGGATTCTTGAAACATATGACAGGTGATAAAGAAAAACTTCAGTCATATAGTGCCTTGGAGAAGGAGAAGAAGGTCTCATTTGGAAATGACACCCTTGCACTCATAAAAGGTAAAGGTTCTGCTCTTTTAAAAGAGAAGGTCAAAGTAGGAAATGTTATGTATGTTGATGGCTTAAAGCATAATCTATTGAGTGTCAATCAGATGTGCGATCAAGGAACAGAGGTAATATTTCGATCAAATGGATGTAGTGTTTGTGATCTTGATACAAGAGAAACATTGATCAAAGGCATAAGAACTCAAAATAATTTATACATATTCAAATAAGGACAACAACAATGCTATCTGAGCAAGAATGATGAACACTGGCTATGGCTCCGGAGGTTGGGGCATCTAGGCTTCTCATAGATAAGGAAAGTGTGCAAATACGAGGCAATTCGTGGTCTTCTAGACATCAGAATTCCAGACAATACAATATGCAAATCATGTCAGTTTGGTAAGCAACCCAGAACTAACTTCCCTGAGAAGGAAGGATCAACTAGTAGGCCACTTGATGTTGTCCACACTGATGTATGTGGTCCATCTAGGAAAAGGTCACCTCGGGGAGAAGAATACTTTATATTATTCATTGACGATTTTTCCAGGATGTGTTGGATAGGACTTATGAAGCACAAAGATGAAGCCTTCGAAAAATTCAAATCTTTCAAAGCCTTGGTTGAAAATGAATCAGATCCGAAAATTAAGTGCCTCAGGTCTGATAGAGGTGGGGAGTTTACCTCAAATGAATTTTTTGATTTTTGTGAAGAACATGGAATAAGAAGGGAATTCTCTACATCCAGGACTCCTCAGCAAAATGGAGTAGTGGAAAGGATGAACATAACGGTTCAAAAAATGGCTCGTGCTATGCTTGATGAGTTTGGAACTCCTGTAACTTTCTGGGGTGAAGCTACATTTGCTGCAGTTGTTATTCTCAACAAAACAAATGTCCGGGTGAATAGCACTCAAACCCCTCATGAGCTATGGTATGGTGAGACTCCTTCGGTAAAATATTTCAAAAATTTTGGAAGCAAATGCTATATGAAAAATACTGATGAACATCTTGGCAAGTTTGAACCTAGAGCAGATGAAGGCATTCTCATTGGTTACTCTCCCCACAGCAAAGCATACAAGTGTTATAATAAGAGGCTTGGAAAAATTGTTGAAAGTATTGATGTAGTGGTTGATGAAGAAGAAAACACTCCTAGGCATGTAAGATCTGAAGATTTCGAAGATGATGAGGACTATCCATCAACATCAAATCAGATTCATGGTGAAGAAGAAACCTATGAAGAAGAAACCCATGAGGAGCCTAAAGAACAAATAAGGATAGAAGAAAAGACTCCATCCAAGTACGTTCAGAAGAATCATCTAGAATCTCAAATTTTGGGGCAAAAAGAG
>APFE030819287.1:71223-88380 GCA_000404065.3 Pinus taeda | reverse complement strand
TTGGGTAAATTGGTACATCAATTTCCCGGGGTCGTAACTTTGGCATACGATCTCCGTTTGACGCGTACAATAGCT
The DNA here is from genome assembly GCA_000404065.3 of Pinus taeda. Taxonomy (NCBI): domain Eukaryota; kingdom Viridiplantae; phylum Streptophyta; class Pinopsida; order Pinales; family Pinaceae; genus Pinus; species Pinus taeda. The sequence goes on along the minus strand of APFE030819287.1, from coordinate 88,305 downwards.
CGTTAGAAAGATCTATCTGAGCACTACCACTTTGGGAAGGGCAACCATGGACCAATGTTGCCCCCAAATTTCTCAAAAAACGTCGTTTAGGGCCTCAGAACGGTTCCGGAAGTTCAAGACCCGAAAAAACTACTAAAAATAGTAAGTTGTGGTACAATTAAAGAAACTGAAAATGTTGAGAGAAACAATGGTGGGGGTCCAAGTGGACTTGGCAGGTGGCCACCAATGTCCACCTGGATCACCTGCAACTATGTTTCATTGGGAATCATGAATTGCCTCACGAAAAATAAAATGCTCTCAAATGAGACTGTTATGCTCTGAGAGCTATAATGAGGAATATTGCACCAAAGTCAGGGTCACCTACAAACTCAATAGACTTTAACCATGTGAAATGACATAGGTGCAGCTAGACGTGGGCTAAATTGGCCCATACACTGGTGATCACCCCTACAAATGCAGGCTCCCATAAAACCACGAGTCCACAAGAGAGTTCACCCAAAGCCCTTTAATCCAGTTAGGGACGAAAGTGACCTTCAGTGGGACTTCAAGGGACAGGACATGGTCTGACCAAACAACTAAATACAGACTCAATGATAAAGACATAGGGATCTAAGATTTCTAACATAGGGCTTTATATAGTTTTTACATAGCTTTTGACTTGTGACCTTGGGCTTACAATGGTGGTGAATGCTGCACTAAAAAGTATAAGTATCCCTACTGATAGGCAAGGTAATAGGGAAATCAAATTCCAACTAAGAATTTTGAAAGATGCAAAATTTGTCATATCTATAGATCCTCCATTCAAGAGGCTCAGTTGCTAGCCAAAGAAGCCACCCCATTGTACAAATAAAACTTCAGAAAAAGAGCAATCTCATTGGCTAGAATAGATATAATTTGGCAAACTTTTTGATGGATGGACCAACCCATTTGTCATGTTAAAGACAAGCAAGTCAACTTGCCAGCTTTGGAACACCATAAGATCTTGTAAACCTCCATTAGAGCCTGTTCAGACAACAGATAACTGTCAAGCATTCGACCTTACTTTATTAGTATCTTCTTATTTGGACAAGATATAGTAGGAACAGGCTGCTTAAAAGTGGCTGTGGCACATCTCATCAAAACTTGGAAAGAAAAGACGCCATCTTTCAACATACAAATTTTCCTATCCAAGGATTGTCCTTTACAATCAAAAGTGGGGGCTTTCCCTCCTAATAGCTTCTTCCTCCTTGCCTGAAGTGATCACTTTGTAAGAGATATCTTTTGATACTCTACGAGATTCTATAATTCCATCTTATTGTTCTATTTTTGGTGCACTGCCACTACGAAGTTCGAACTGAGTTAAACATGTTACATGGTCATCTTATTGTTCTATTTATGGTGCACTGCCACTTTTAACAGAATAAAACATGTGACATGGTTGAATGGAAGAATCACTCTGTCAAACAAGAATTTAAATAACTACATGCAGAAATTAAGGAAGCGACGGCAACAATAAATGAAGCCACCAGAAACAAGAAGTGACAGATTAACAATCCCAGATCCCAGGAGGACACCCTCAAAAGGGTTGAAAGAAGGCTTATAAAGTTTTCAGAGTTGTTTAAACATAATGGCACACAAGGTAAAGTACCTTCTTAATGATTGTCTCCAAACCTGCAGGACATAAATATGAACAAATTACTAAATATGCGCACCTCTAAAACAGGATTCAATGTTAATTCCGGTTTTACTGCCTCCTCTCTTCCAGGGGGCACCAAGTCAAGCATCTGCACAAAATTGTCTGCTGCCTCTTGCTGAAATGTATTAGGCTGCTCTGATGCAGGAAAACTATTGAACGAAGCAAATGGAAATTCCCTAACATCCTCGGCAAATGGAATTGCATTGAAATAAAACGAATCTCCCTAAAAAAAAGAAGTAAGGTTTATATTAATAAAATTATTCATTAATTCAAAAAGGAACCACGAATAGGGACGCAACATTATTTCTAAAAGACCTACAAAGCATTAGAAGTAATCATTTTCTGTACTGTGCAGATAACTGCATAATGGTAGTGAAACTTACAACATTGTCTGTGTTAGATATGTTGGGGGTCAAAATACCAAGTACAACGTTTGATGACCCTTTTCTCCACACACAACGCAAAATGGCAACTTTCTTTGTTGCTTCCATTGCCCTGGCCACTGCAGAAACTGCAAGAATGGCATCGGTATTACCTGGTTCTGCGATAAAAATATTTGTATCTCTCATATAGTAGTGCCTTGTAATAGCCAAACAAAATAATTAAATAAGTCATGAGATGAGGATTCAAAAAATATTCAAAACCCAATATCATAAAACCACTTTACATAAAACAATAAGATACTACCAATGATTAAGAAAAAAACACAAATAAAAGCATTTCATGCCACCATAAAACGAAATTTCCATAAACACATATATTAATCTACTCCTAATAAGAAATAATGATTTTAATGGCTTTTGTTGCAGCTGAACTAATGTAGCAACTCGAAATGCACTAAAGATATATTCTCATATTAATGTTCTGTATTGCTGGAAACTCCTAAAAATTGTTAATGGTCTTTACTGCCATTGAACTAATCTGGAAAAAAAGCTTTAAAATGCATACTTCTTTTAAGAACTCCTACCAATATAAGTAATCTTTGAATGTATAAACACACACTTAGCATTATAACAAGGCCAAAGTTTGGACTAAGAAATATATTTTAATCTTTTAGTGAATAGAATGACAGACCAAAAGAGATGCCTCCAGGCATAGGTATATATCATTTGATAGAAGAGGACCTCCTTGATTTTTCGGAGAACCATCAAGAGGGAGCCCAAATCTGGTCCTCCCCTCACTCTTCCTCCTCTCTTTTCATGTCGCTGTTCGACACATTTGACAAGCGGTAACATCATCAGTGGTGTCTGCCTTCAATTAAGGGTTGTTACCCACCAAATTGGGTAACCTTATAGGAGAAAACTTTTCTCCTATTCTTCACATCCAGCAGGCCAGCCATGCAGACCCTGACAACCACCACTAGCTGATGACGTGCCATTAATCTCCACCACTTACATCAATCATACGCTTCTCACCCATCTGGCATGACCACATGGACGAAGTTGTTGAAGAAAATGACTAGGTTTGGTCTTCATAAATGTACTTTTGATATTTGTATTTATTCAAGAAAAGAAATATTATTTTTCTAATATATGTCAATGAATTTCTTGCTCATTGAAATAGGTCTAGCACATGTTAAAGGGCTATAGGTGAGTCAAATAGTGTTAAATTTGGACAACTAGGTCCAAACTCCATGTTCTGATACTCAGATTAAGAGGCTAATATTTTTGTTGGATTCCTCTTTCTGAGAGGTGTAAAATCCATATAAAAATAGTCTTAATCCGATGAGCAGAACTTATATTTTTAATTTAATATTCTTAATAAATTATATGTGCAAGGTCGGCCAGTTTTGTAATGTAGGCTCACATGCCCAACAGATGTGTCACACACCCTCATTGATGGATATAAATACAGGAAAAGTTGGAGAGAATTTAATCACAATTCAACTCACAATCTTCCTCTCTCATTCTAAAGAGTACGAGCTACCTGGAGGACGAATTTCAGCCACACGTGGGAAGGATGAAGAGGACAGACCGTACGGCTGAGCTGTAGTACGATTTTCTGCTGCTAGGGTTTCGCAGAAAGTTTGACCAGCGTTGACTTTGGTCAACGCTTGGTTCAATCAAGCTGAAAACTTGTGGAAGGTTCGATTTTTGAAGGCCGTACTACCTGGCACAAAAATCGAGGTCAAAGGGTTGACCGTTTTGCTGCTGCGTTGACTTTTAGCTTGCTGCCCCTGCGTTGACTTTTCGGGATAGCGTTGACTTTTGTAGAATTGACTTGGGTTGACTCATCTACTGGTTGGAGGGTTGTTGTGACACATGCTAGGCTGGCTGACCAAAGGAGACTTTGCTGGTTGAAGCATCCTGTTGACCGCCGAAACGAATACACACATTTTACCTGTTTCTGATTTGTCTTCTGTAAGATCTGCTTATATGTTCTATCTGCATTTTGCTTAACTACTTGTATGATTGCTGTGAGAAAAGTGAAATTGCTCTTAGCATAGAACATCTACAAAACTCCACAAATAGTCAAAAGAAAAATGTTGAAGAACTTAAGGGCATGTTACTATAGGTATACTTATGTATTAAAGTCAAAGAAGTCACCTCCAAGCAAAGTCAAGTCTCCTCCTAAGCAAACACACCATCAAAGCCATCTGAAACAAAGATAGCAAATTGGCCTACAATATTGATTTGGGGTAGCATCGGATGTGCTCTAGCCACGAAATTTGGTGGATAGGTTAGGGCACATGAGATCTCCAATACCCAGAAAGGGTTTGGGCAAATTCTAAACAGTTTGGGAGATATTAAAATAATTAATATTTTTAATGAGTCCCTAAGTCTAAACTTAGGGAAATTAAAATATTAATGTGAATTAATATAACATTGTGTTAGAATGGTCCAAAAGACATGGATCAAGTCAGATCTAATCATAGTCGTCGATTAGGGACTTAATCTTGATCGTTGATTTGTCAACGAAAAAAGTATAAAAGGAGGCTTGAGGGTCACTTGGAGAACACACCGAGTTGGTCAAGATTTCGACTTTCTGGGGTTGGGTTTGCTGAGGAAGTCAAGAGAGTGATCAGAGTTGCAGCTGAGGGGCAGTGAATACAGAAGCAAAGAGGCAAAGATAGCACCAGGAGGATCAGTGCAGTAGCCGAGAGTGAGCGACACAGAATCAGCCAGGGGTTCACGTAGAGCCAGCCAGGGCTCACGCAGAGGCAGCCAGGGCTCACGCAGAGGCAGCCAGGGCTCACGCAGAGGCAGCCAGGAGCTGCGCAGTGCCTCAAAAGGCCAGCGTGGGTGACACAGAGGGCCAAAGGGCTGATGCAGTGCCTCTAGAGGCTGACTCAGGCCTAGCCAAAGTGACACTGGGCAAACATTGGGCCAGGAAAGGCTGACGCTGTCCCTAGAGGCTGGCGTTGGGGTTTCGTGGGGCAGATTGGACCTGTGAAGCTGTCGGAGTGATTATTTGGGGTTTCAGCTGGAACATCTGTCTCCAACTGAGAGGTACTACTCCCGAGATTATTCTCTGTTGGGTGAGCCGGTTTTGGCACCCAGATTGTATTTAGAAACTGCATAATAATAAAACCCTCAGATAGCTCCACCGGTTTTCCCACATTGGGTTTTTCCAGGGACATTGGTCCAAAAATAACAGTGTCACTTGTGTGCCTTTTTTGTTTCCTTTTGTTTCCAGTATTTACATGGTAAATAACTTGTTAATTAACAAAACAAGCAGGTAGGAATAAATCAGAAAAGTAAATGAAGGTTTTCTAACCGATAGACTTAGAAATAACAACAAGGTATCAGAGCGTTGTTGCAAATCACAGGAGAACTGAGGACATCAGCCAAGCAGAGCAGCAGCAACAGAAAATAGTTGTCCCGAGTGACAGAAGTTGTTCCTAGCAGAGAAGCAGCAAGGAAGGGGTGACGTAGTGCCTGTGTCATCAAGTTTGAGCTAGGAAGAGGATCAGCGCAGTGGCGGAGGGGAGTAGACTCGACCTACGCAATTCCTGATCATCTTTCTCAGTCAGGAAGGATTGATGCTCGTGGCTAGGAGGTGCGAAATTTGCTAGTGCCGAGATTGCGCAGAGCTTAGAAGCTCTAACCTTCAGTTTGTTGGGGCTTGAGAGGCGGTGGATAAGTTGCAAAGTGAAGCTGGTGGGGTACTGTAGTCAGAATAGTACCTAACAGAGCAAGACCAAGGAGGAGGGAGTTGCTATCGAGGATTTCTAGTCAAGAAATTCAGATCACTAAGGATCGGATTGGGGGCATCTCAACATTGGCAGAGGGGTTTCCAGGAGGGAAATCAAGGCTTAGAGGGAGTCAAACCGAGAACTTCCAGGAGGGAAGTAGAGGAGCAGCGAGATGGCAGCGAACGGGGTAAGAGACTAAGATAGATTGGACGGAGCCTCAAACTTCATAGTCTAGAAGGCCAGAATCTTATCCATTCTAGACGGGAATCGTGTCAAGCAATTTGCCTTGAAGACAATAGCAATCCCAATTGACCCAGCTGATAATGACAAGTACGAGGAGGCAATCGCGAGGGCCAAGAGCATCATTCTTGACGAGGTCAAGGATCATGTAGTACCACATATTGTCGAAAAGGACATCGCAAATGAGATGTGGGAGGCCCTAAAGAAATTGTACAAGCATACTTCTGTGCAGAGAAGGATGTTACTAGAAAATCAGTTGCGATCATACCAGATGCAGAAGGGAGAACAGATTGACATCTTCCTCAATTGATTGAAGGAGATCCGGGATCAGTTGACTTCCATAGGGGCCACGCCGAATCAAGAATTGATGGTGAGAACAACCCTGAACGCAGTCTCAAAAGACTAGGAGGTGCTTGTCCAAAGCATACTGGGTAGGGCGGCCCTTCCAAATTGGGAGGAAATGTGGGTTGCTCTTCGCCAAGAAGAGATCAGAAGGCTGAGCAAGGCGAGAAGCAGCGGCAAGGGGATTAGAATCAAGAAGGAGGAAGTGGATGCTGCCCTAGCATCTGACGGAAAGCAAGAGAAACAAAAGAAGGACCTCTCCAAGATCAAATGCTTCCATTGTGGGCAACTGGGTCATTATGCGACCTAGTGTCCAAGGAAGAAGAACAAGGGAGAGGCCTCCGAGACCAAGGCAGTGCCAGCAAGGGCAGAGAAGGAAGTGGAGACAGACGATGACTGTGCCATGAGTGCACACATGCCACTTGAGCAGAAGTGGGGAGACATCAAGCTGCAGTTAGACGGACTATAAGCGATGAGGGGCAAGATCCTCGAAGTACCCAGCCTCTTGGATTAGACCATGTTACGAGAGCCCCGAAGAGGAGTAGTAGCACTGGCAGGTGTGGGTAGAGACAGATGCAGATGAAGTGACAAAGGGAGCTACAATGCAGAATTCCCAGGACAGCACGAGGCTAGCAGGTTGCAACAGTGCGAGAGGCACAAAAGTGTTGAACCAGTGCAGGATGGCATAGATAGGTGTGCAATGGTGCAAGTTGCAGGGAGTTGTAGCAACAAAGAGGTCAGAGGGAGCAAATGCAATGCAGACGCAGCAGTGGCAGTGGCAGGGCCATGGGCAGCAACACGGATGTAGAGGGAGTTGTCATACAAATGCAACAATGGTAGTGGCGGAGCTATTGGCAGCAGTGCAGAGGATGATGGGCAACAGGCCTAGCATCAACACAGGGACCGATCCTAGATGATCAGGGTGATACTCAATAAGGAGTATTGTTAGAGCACAGTCCTCGCTATGAGGGAGTGTTGATTTTGGGTAGCATCGGATGTGCTTTAGCCATGAAATTTGGTGGAGAGGTTAGGGCACATGAGATCTCCAATACCCAGAAAGGGTTTGGACAGATTCTAAACAGTTTGGGAGATATTAAAATAATTAATATTTTTAATGGAGTCCCTAAGTTTAAACTTAGGGACATTAAAATATTAATGTGAATTAATATAAAGCTGTGTTAGAATGGTCCAAAAGACATGGATCAAGCCATATCTAATCTTAGCCGTCAATTAGGGACTTAATCTTGATCGTTGATTTGTCAACAAGAAAAGTATAAGAGGAGGCATGAGGGTCTCTTAGAGAACACAACGAGTTGATCAAGATTTCGACTTTCTGCGGCTAGGTTTGCTGAGGAAGTTGAGAGAGTGATCAGAGTTGCAACTGAGGGGTAGTGAATACAGAAGGAGAGAGGCAGAGATAGCACTAGGAGGATCAGCGTAGTAGCCGAGAGTGAGCGACGTAGAACCAACCAGGGGTTCACGTAGAGCCAGCCAGGGCTCACGCAGAGGCAGCCAGGAGCTGCGCAGTGCCTCAGAGGACCAGTGTGGGTGACGCAGAGGGCCAGAGGGTTGACGCAGTGCCTCCAGAGGCTGACTTAGGCCAAGCCAAAGTGACGTTGGGCAAATGTTGGGCCAGGAAGGGCTGACGCTATCCCTAGAGGCTGATGCTGGGGTTTTGTGGGGCAGATTGGAGTTGTGAAGCTGCCGGAGTGATTATCCGGGGTCTCAGCCAAAATATCTGTCTCCGACTGAGAGGTACTACTCCCAAGATTATTCTCTATTGGGTGAGCCGGTTTTGGCACCCAGATTGTATTCAAAAACTGCATAATAATAAAACCCTCAGATAGCTACACCAGTTTTCCCACATTGGGTTTTTCCGGGGACATTGGTCCAAAAACAATGGTGTCACTTGTGTGCTTGTCTTTTTGTTTCCTTCAGTTGATGATCTGCAATGTGTCGAGCATGTACTTGTATTTATTTCCAGTATTTACATGGCAAATAACTTGTTAATTAATAGAACAAGTAGGTGGGAATAAATTAGAAAAGTACATGAAGGGTTTCTAATAGATAGAGTTAGAAATTCCAACATACAAACAGCAAGTCGACCTTCAAGTCAGCCTTAAGGAGGGGCAGTCCTCTGTATATAGAGGTTGTCCACTCCTCTAAAGACAATGCAATCCACTTCAAAAATCAGCGAAGTAAAGGAATGAGTAAAGGGTAAACAAGTGACAAGGAAGGGAGCCTCTAGTGCAGCATACAAGGTGAAGTCTAGGCCAAAGTTAAGAGGACTATTTTCTAGGAAAGAAAACAGTCACACATGCAAGAAACAGAATTATTCATACGGTCATTACAGAAGCAAGATAACAGTCATATATATCTCATGGTTTCGGCTAGTAACCTAGGCCTATAAGGCCTCCTATTCAAGCGAATAAGAGAGTCTCTCAAGTGAAGGAGAAAGGAACAAAAGTATAGAGGAGACCTCCCACACGTGCGAGAAATTAGGGCTGCATTGCTGCCATATCAAGTCTGCAACTACATCTTAAGAAAGGGCTCAGATGGAGGAAGGATAAAGTACTCTTCATATGTAAAGGAATCTACCAAGGAACCAAGAGGAATATCTCTTATAGAAGATACCTAACAAGGACTACTATCATTTTTCGAAAGAAGGATGAAGTGCCGCAAAGCAAAGTGCCGGAAGAAGGAAGACTAAGTTCTGGGGGACAAAGTGCAGAAAGGAGGAAGCACTTGACTTGTGCTTAGAGGACATTCTAGTCAGGGGTCTAGGGTTTGGCATTGATCAATAAGAAGCTTCAATAAGAGAAAACTTACCGAAGGGTTTTCCTCTCAAGCGAAGAGAGGTTTTGGCACTGGCAGAGAGCCAACATCTTGTGTTCTTGTTCTTATGTTTTTGGCAGCAGTTTGATGAAGTACACACACATGCATTAATAAGAAGAAGAAGAAGATTAAGCTCAATCATATCAATCGAAGAAGGTCTACCATCCATTACTCATCAAGGAAGACTACAAAGCAAGAAGAAGAGCCTTATATAAAGGCACCTACTAAAGGAGCAAATCAAAGAAGGACCTACATCAAGCTACAAGTCATCAAGCAAATCTCATCATCATGTCAAGTTCACATGGAGAAAGCAACTTGAAGAACATCAAGATCTAAGGAAGGAAAGCCATCAAGTCTTCAAGAAGAAAGCAAGTCCACTACATCTCTAAATCTATCAAGCATATGTCCCCTTTTGAATATACATCAATGTCTTTTTGCAAGGAAACAAACAAATTAGAAAGAAAATAGTCACACGTGTGGCAACAGAAGCATTCATACGATCATTACAGCAGCAAGATAATAGTCATATATATCCCATGGTTTGGGCTAGTAACCTAGGCCTATAAGGCCTCCTACTCAAGCGAAGAAGAGAGTCTCTCAAGCGAAAGAGAAAGGAACAAAAGTATAGAAGAGACCTCTCACACATGCGAGAAATTAGGGCTGCAGTGCTACCATATCAAGTCTGCAACTACATCTTAAGAAAGGGCTCAAATGGAGGAAGGATAAAGTACTCTTCATATGTAAAGGAATCTACCAAGGAACAAAGAGGAATATCTCTTATAGAGATACCTAACAAGGACTACTATCATTTGCTAGAAGAAGGATGAAGTGTCGGGAAGCAAATGCCGGAAGAAGGAAAACTAAGTTCTGGGGGGCAAAGTGCATAAAGGAGGAAGCACTTGACTTGTGCTTAGAGGACATTCTAGTCAAGGGTCTAGGGTTTGGCATTGATCAATAAGAAGCTTCAATAAGAGAAAACTTACCGAAGGGTTTTCCTCTCAAGAGGAGAGGTTTTGGCCCTGACAGAGAGCCAACATCTTGTGTCCTTGTTCTTATGTTTTTGGTAGCAATTTGATTAAGTACACACACATGCATTAATAAGAAGAAGAAGAAGATTAAGCTCAATCATATCAAACGAAGAAGGTCTACCATCCATCACTCATCAAGGAAGACTACAAAGCAAGAAGAAGAGCCTTATATAAAGGCACCTACTAAAAGAGCAAATCAAAGAAGGACCTACATCAAGCTACAAGTCATCAAGCAAATCTCATCATCATGTCAAGTTCGCATGGAGAAAGCAACTTGAAGAACATCAAGATCTAAGGAAGGAAAGCCATCAAGTCTTCAAGAAGAAAGCAAGTCCACTACATCTCAAAATCTATCAAGCATATGTCCCCTTCTGAATATACATCAATGTCTTTCTGCAAGGAAAGCAACAAATTGGAAAGAAAACAGTCACACATGCAAGAAACAGAAGCATTCATACGGTCATTACAGCAGCAAGATAACAGTCATATATATCCCATGGTTTCGGCTAGTAACCTAGGCCTATAAGGCTTCCTACTCAAGCGAAGAAGACACTCTCTGCGAAGGAGAAAGGAACAAAAGTATAGAGGAGACCTCCCACATGTGCAAGAAATTAGGGTTGCGGTGCTGCCATATCAAGTCTGCAACTACATCTTAAGAAAGGGCTCAGATGGAGGAAGGATAAAGTACTCCTCATATGTAAAGAATCTACCAAGGAACAAAGAGGAATATCTCTTATAGAAGATACCTAACAAGGACTACTATCATTTTTCGGAAGAAGGATGAAGTGCCGGGAAGCAAAGTGCCGTAAGAAGGAAGACTAAGTTCTAGGGAACAAAGTGTAGAAAGGAGGAAGGACTTGACTTGTGCTTAGAGGACATTCTAGTCAGGGGTCTAGGGTTTGGCATTGATCAATAAGAGAAAACTTACCGAAGGGTTTTCCTCTCAAGAGAAGAGAGGTTTCGGCCCTGGCAGAGAGCCAACATCTTGTGTTCTTGTTCTTATGTTTTCGGTAGCAGTTTGATGAAGTACACACACATGCATTAATAAGAAGAAGAAGAAGATTAAGCTCAATCATATCAACGGACAATAAGGTCTACCATCCATCACTCATCAAGGAAGACTACAAAGCAAGAAGAAGAGCCTTATATAAAGGCACCTACTAAAGGAGCAAATCAAAGAAGGACCTACATCAAGCTACAAGTCATCAAGCAAATCTCATCATCAAGTCAAGTTCACTTGGAGAAAGCAACTTGAAGAACATCAAGATCTAAGGAAAGCCATCAAGTCTTCAAGAAGAATGCAAGTCCACTACATCTCAAAATCTATCAAGCATATGTCCCCTTCTGAATTTACATCAATGTCTTTTTGCAAGGAAAGCAACAAATTGGTAGGTACCAATAACTTTCTTGCATGGAAGAAGAGGATTGATTTACTTCTCAAGGAGAATGAACTTCTAGAACACATCAAAGGGAATGTTACTATTCCTGCTAAGAAACAAACTCAAGCCTTAGCCAAGTATAATAAGGATGAGACAAGAGCTCAAAGGATTCTAATAGAATCCATCAAAAACTCTCTCATTCCTTATGTCTCCAAGCTTGAAACATCAAAAGAAATCTATGATAAACTAGTAGAGTTATTCTGAGTAACCACAGTTGGAGAAGTGATATCTCTACGAAATGAATCGTACAAGATGAAGATATCAAAGAAAGGAATAACTCCCTACTACATGAAGATCTTTGAGATGAGGGATCAACTTCAAGAGCTAGGGGAAGTCATGTCTGACAAAGAAATGACAACTATAGTACTCAATGCTCTACTTGAGGTTTGGGGCAACTTCACATCAAGCATATATGCCAAGAAGCCACCCCACTAAGTGAAATGTGGTCTCTATGCAAAATTGAGGAAACAAGACTCAAAGCAAAAGAGGATGTGGGATCAAAGGAGCAAGCATTTGCTACCATGGCCAAGAGAAAGGGAAAATTTGTTAGATTTGCTCCGCGAAGAACAAACAACAAAGATATGTCTAAAATCCAATGTTTTGAATGCCAAGAATATGGACATTACAAAAGGATTTGTCCTAAACTAAAGAAGGACAACACAAAAAATAAAAAGGGAAGAAGCTCATGTGACTCAAGAAATGAAAGAAGAAGACAAGAAGCAAAAGAAGGAAGATCCTCCGTATCTTTATTATGACTAAGTCTACTTCTTTACTTAAGGTCTTCTTTCAAAGTTTGAGTAGCATAGGATCATATAGGAATACAATAAAAATGCATGGCTAGAAACATCTTCTAGAATCTAGAAGCATGATGTACATAGAGTTCAAAATACTCATGTAGAAGGAGCATTTATAATTGAACAAAATGCATGGTTAGAAATATCTTCTAAAATATATGAGCATGATAGATATAGCTCAAGATATTCATGTAGAAGGAGCATACCTAGTATAGGCCCTCATCCACAATGAAAGAAATTTGATCATGATTAAGAATCTTAAAAGACCATCATCATCAAAAGGAAAGAAACATTTGCAGGGAAGGGTCTTCAAGATCCTATGATGGAATCTTCAAAAGAAGATTCATAAACAAAAGCAGATGTCTCATTGGGAATCCCATTCATGGGATTCAAGAAAAGGATGATATGCAGGCAAGCTAAGATGAAGCAAGAAGGGCCACACCAAGGACAACCAAATGAAGCTAAGATGATCAAAGGAGAATCAAGATGAGGTATGTACCATCAAAGTTTAGTCATGTTAACATATGTATATTATTGAGTCATGGGAATAGTTCTATGATATGATCAAGTAGGAAAGAATCTCTTTCACCAATGACATGCTCGAAGGCATCTACTACAATGCAATGAAGGTCAACAAAAGGAAATACTCACATAAGAAGTATGAGATTGCTGACTAAAAAGCAAGAAAAAATGCAGACTAGTCCTAAAAGCAAGCAATGAAGAAGTGCTCTCACAAGGAGCAAAAAGTGGTTGACCTATCTATCCAAGAAGAAGCAAATGAAGAAAGAGATCAAGCATGTGAAGAACACCATAATCACCCAGAATCACTATCTAACAAGATACTTTGCAGACATCTCCCAAAAGAAGGCATGACAACTCTGACAAAGGAAGAAAAAGATCAAAGGACCCTTGACACCTGTGAAGGCCTTAGAGATATGAAAGGTGCAGATAATTGATTCTACTCTATGAAGATGTCATGATGAAGAAGCCATCCAACAAAATTACCATTTAATGTTGAAGCAATATTAGGATGAAGTCATGAAGGGCTACTCGATCGAAGCATGTAAACAAGCAAGTACAATGAAGCATCCATGAGAAGTGTATTCCAAAGCATGGGCAGATGATGAAGGAGTAGCCAAATGACAAGAGAGCCTGATATATGACATGAAGGCTACTTTCCACGAAGGAAGAAATGACATGACAAACCAGGAAGGAAAGTGATCAATTGATGTTGTCCTACCAAGAAGAAGTTCAAACAAAGACTTCATGACATCAAAGGAAGAAAGGAGATCAAACAGCTGGAGGACCCACGAAGAAGAAGTTGTTGATGAATGGACAAGTCCCTAGCTAAGAGGGAGTTATAACAAGTTCCCAATTACAGAGGAACTTGGACAAGTACCTTTTCAGAGGATGCTTGGGCATGTCTTCCTCAATTGAGAGGAAGTGATAGACACAACATTCTTGTCTTCACTTGGTAAGAAAGAATGGGAAGATTGGGTAATCATCTAGCATTTGATACTCTTTGAGGATGTGTAGGGCATCCAAGACAAGAGTAGGCAAGAGGACTGATATTCATTGAGGGCTGGGAACCCAAGATAAGAATAGTCCTAGAGGTCATACTCATTGAACACCAGGGTGGGTATGTACCTTGAGAGACAATGACTAATGTGTCTATAAGTCATTGGTCTCGCCAACGTTGTGCTCTGATATATTGAGAGATAGAGCTGTCAGTCAAGGCCTTGCTGTGGAAACAATGTTGGTTACTATGATGCTATAACAGATAGATTTCCAATTCGATTTCTCTTATGTGAATTCTTCTAGATTGACACATAGCCAAACACCTTGTAATGTTGTATGAATACCTCCCTAGTTAAGAGGGAGTAATGAGGGAAATGTAACTAGGTTCGGTCCTCATAAATGTACTTTTGATATTTGTATTTATTCAAAAAAAGAAATATTATTTTTATAATATATGTCAATGAGTTTCTTGCTCATTGAAATAGGTCTAGCACATGTTAAAGTGCTATAGGTGAGTCAAATAGTCAAAAGAAAAATGTTGAAGACCTTAAGGGCATGTTACTATAGGTATACTTATGTATTAAAGTCAAAGAAGTCAACTCCAAGCAAATTCAAGTCTCCTCCTAAGCAAAGACACCACCAGAGAGGCCATCCGAAGCAAAGATAACAAGTTGGCCTTCAAGTCAGCCTAAAGGAGGGACAGTCCTCTATATATAGAGGTTGTCCACTCCTCTAAAGACAATGCAATCCACTTCTGAAATCAGTGAACTAAAGGAACGAGTAAAGGGTAAACAAGTGACAAGAAAGGGAGCCTCTAGTGCAGTGTACAAGGTGAAGTCTAGGCCGAAGTTAAGAGGACTCTTTTCTAGGGTAGAAAATAGTGACATGCGAGAAACTGAAGCATTCATACAGTCATTACAACAGCAAGATAATAGTCATATATATCTCATGGTTTGGGTTAGTAACCTAGGCCTACAAGGCCTCCTACTCAAGTGAAGAAGAAAGTCTCTCAAGCGAAGGAGAAAGGAACAAAAGTATAGAGGACACCTCCCACACGTGAAAGAAATTAGGGTTGCAGTGCTACCATATCAAGTCTGCAACGACATCTTAAGAAAGGGCTCGGATGGAGGAAGGATAAAGTACTCTTCATATGTAAAGGAATCTACCAAGGAACAAAGAGGAATATCTCTTATAGAAGATACCTAATAAGGACTACTATCAGTTTCTAGAAGAAGGACGAAGTGTCGAGAAGCAAAGTGCCGGAAGAAGGAAGACAAAGTGTCGGGGAACAAAGTGCATAAAGGATGAAGGACTTGACTTGTGCTTGGAGGACATTCTAATCAGGGGTCTAGGGTTTGGCATTAATCAATAAGAAGCTTCAATAAGAGAAAACTTACCAAAGGGTTTTCCTCTCAAGAGAAGAGAGGCTTTGGCCCTGGCAGAGAGCCAACATCTTGTGTTCTTGTTCTTATGTTTTTGGTAGCAGTTTGATGAAGTACACACACATGCATTAATAAGAAGAAGAAGATTAAGCTAACAAGAAAAGTAAAAAGACCCCACAAATTGTTATCAAGCAAAGAAGAATCTAACTACACTTAATTGTCCTAGATTCTTCAACAAAAGGTGGGCTTCCGATCAAAAGGTACTTTATTCATTTTTCAATTCGGTGCTTATGCTTGTTTGTATTTGGGCATTTGATATGGATTATTGGGTGACCATGAAGGAGGAGGGGTTTTGACTGTGATCTTGCTCTCTCACCTTAAATGGGGTATTACTCTTCCAATTTGAGATTGGTGGTGTGAAAATTCCTCGAAATGCAACAAATGGAAATTATTCTTCTTACAGGTTAATTATTATGCAGTTTATTTGCTATGGAAAACAATGAATAATTCATACTGCAATTTCTTCACCATAAAAAAATATTGCAAAAGCAAAAATAGTAATTGAGAAATACTAGCACACACACATAAAAATGACAATTATTTTTGGACAAACGTCCTCAGAAAAACCCAATGTGGGAGAACCGGTGCAATAGTTGAGGGTTGTATGATTATGTAGCAGTGAATTCTGAATACAATAAATTTGGATGCCCAACTGGCTATCCAATCTAAGAGAAATACTAGTAAAATCACCTGAGGGAATTTACCCTCGTCTCCAACAATCTCGGCTCAAACTGACAGCTGAAAAGCAAGCCATCCAAACCCCTACCCTGGCTCTGCATCACCTTTGTGTAGCCTGTCAGACGCTCAGCCCGGAATTGATGCTACTCAAGTCGTCCTGCCTACTACTAACTGGGAAGTGTCTCTCCTGCCTACTGGAAAATCCTCCCAGCCTCTGGAAACTGAAACGACCTCCTCTCCAACTAAATCTAACTGCCTCTTTAAGGCTCTGCAGAGGCCCTATGCTGCCTCCTAGAGAAAATAATGCAGCCTCCTCTCTTGCCTTTCCGAAACTAGAAAATCTTCCTCCAAATCACTGTATTTTCCCCTCTAGCCCTGCGTCCCCTCTCTGGCTCAAACTCTGCTACTAGCTAACTCGAATTTCCCAAGGAACTCGCACTATTGGCTCTCGCTCACTGTGATCTGTGTTTCTCCATCTACCCATCGACCTCTTCTTATAATCTCTAGTTGGGACTCCAATAGCCAAGATTAAAACTTAATCGATGGTTGAGATCATCTCCAAGTCGATCCATATGAGTTCTAGAGAATTCTCACCCTTCTCAATTAATTACTATTAATTAACCAGTTTTCCTAAGTTAGACTTAGGAAAAATTTAAATCATGGTCAATTAATTTAATTGAGCTATCTCTAGGTTTTGGAGAACTCATGTGTTTTAGCCTCTCCACAAAGTTTCGAGACTAGAACACTATCTAATGCTACAAAAACTAATAGGTGGGTTCTCCCCTAATCACCCAATGGGTATAGGAGGGGCACTACCTAGGAAGCCTTGATCGAGATAGCATAGTTCCATCTATCCCTATGGCATACTTAACACTTCCCATCTATGTTGCCAGGAAACGTGGGTTCGGGGACGGGTACGGGGACGGGGACGTCATTTTCTGAAACAGGGTGCGTGG
>APFE030819287.1:25399-71203 GCA_000404065.3 Pinus taeda | reverse complement strand
ATATATATATATATATTATAAATTATAATATAAGTGAATTTGTATATTTTTCAACTTTAAACAAGAAAACTAAAATACTTATGATTTAAACTTTAAATATTTAAACATGCACATCATTGAACATTCAACATTCACAATGAAATTTCAAAATTGCTAGTGTTATATCAAGTGCAAATTGGAGTTTACATATTAGTAAGAATCATGATATATGTCCATTGTCATTCTACATTCAAAATTTGCCTTGAGGCATCTCCAAACAAAACTAGGAGATTTTAAAATACTAAAATAAAAATAGCTAATGGTGAACAATGGCTTCCTCAAGCCATGTCATCAACATCACTTAGATCTTCAATTAGCATGCTCTCCAAGCAGGAACCACTCTCATCTTGAGGCTCTTTCTCATCCATAGCAGCTGGAGATAGCTCAATAAGGCCATCTGCTTGTATCTCCTCGCCCACACACATAGCATCATTTGTGTATTGGCCCCATCTCTTGAAAGGACCCTCCTTGTAACCAAGATCTTTTTGAGATATGAGACAAAGTGTGCTATGAATGTACACTAAGTTCTCTGCCTTCTTTGAGCCCAACCTATTCTCTTTACTGAATGGATAAAGACATAAGTACTCAAATTCCTCTCGAAAGATGCAGAACTAGCTACTTGGAATATTAGGGGAAGCCCATTAAATTAATTAAAAATTTAAAAATAAAAACTAAAATGAACTCCAAAGAACCTGATTTTGGGGTTCCAAGTACCCATCATCAGGGTTCTTTGTACTTGTCAAGACAAAAGAACCCAATTTTTTTTAATGGAGAACCCGTTTCTTCATAGAAGAACCCGGTTCTTATTGGTTCTTCTCAAAAGCACCCATACAAGAATCCGGTACTTGGGTTCGAGAACCCGAGACGGGTTCGAGAACCCCACCCCCGGGTTCGGGAACCCGTGCAACATAGCTTCCCATCATACATTACATGCCCTCATATCCATTCTTCTGGTTCAACTAACCATTGGTTCTTTGGGATTTGGCACCCATACATCCACATACCTGGGTAGGGCCTGGAACTTTGCCTTCGGAGGCTGATGCAACAAAAAGATACAGAAATAACATATAATGGAAGCAAAACAAAACCAAAAAGAAAGAACATCAAAATGCAAAAGATGGTCAAGAAATACACATTAGCACGTGGGCAAAAGCCTAGCATGAGCTCTACCTCACCCATATGGTCATCACCAAATTCCTGAGCACATGTTGCCCCATTACATCATAAAAAGAAACACATACATGTCCCATCCCCGATGAGCAATAAATTGACTCATCATTAAGGGGTAATACAATTGTTACGTCATTCAAATCAAGCTCTAGCCCTTTAAGCTATGAGCAGTAATAGAAAAAAATCAAGAAAAATTGAAAGGTGCACAAGTTGGGTGGAAAAACTAAGGCCAAGTTGGTAACTCATGCATCCACGATTGCTCCATTCTCGCATCTATACACTCAGGATGAGGATCCCATCATGTTGGTCCCTTTGACCATGGCACTTGATTATGAAGTCTTCTCCCCCTCGTACCATGATTATTATTCACCAACACTTATCAATTGAAGGGTGGACTGAAGAAATGTTACTTCCCCTTAGGGCCTAAAAACACCTAATAGGGGTGTCCTATACCCACTCCTACCTAGGGAGGAAACACCATTCCGAGCTCAAGGCACTTATTTTGGAAGGGAATCCCTATTTGAAGTGTTAAATAGCCCATTACATTCAAGCCTGATTCACTTGGATGCAATAATGATTATTGTCCCTAATGATTGGTTGCTTTCACTAGAATCTTTGTTGTGATTGTCAGGTGGTTTAGCAACCTATGTTTTGGGAACCTTATAGGAGTATACATGCAGTGTCAGATGAAGGGTCGAGAGCCTTGGGCTTCTTAGTAGCGGTAGCACATTACACATGACCCTGAGCACCTCCTCCACCTAAGACATTTTGCCACTTTGCACTAGATTTGATGATTCTTCAGTATGACACACATATACCTGGCATGCCCCCAAGTTGCCTTTAGCACCTTATGAGGGATGGCAGCTAATTCAGGGCCCAGATGAGGATGGTCTTGCCTTCAAAGACTTGGGAGGGCTAGTAGCACCTAAAAATCCCTCAACATTGGACAAAAGATGGACATTATGAACAGTTGGATACCCATGGAGACCACTTTGTGGTGCCCCGGCTAGATTTTAGGAACATAGAGAGCCATTGAGATTGATTTGAGGGTCAACCCTCAAAGCATGATTTTTACATGCTACTACATCTCACTTGTGTTGAGAAATCAAGGGCAGCGATATTAAGGTGATTTCTCTATACCTGATAACTACTTGTGATGTTCTTTTACTTAAACTTGATGTACTTGTAATTAGCTTCTTCTTTTCTTAATTATTATAGTGTTCTTATCATCAAACAACTACCAAACTATGAAGATCAATAAAACAAGATGACACAAGATATAAGCTACTAATCAAGGCCAAAACCTCTCTTAGAGAGGAAAAACCACAAGAATTCTTCTCTTCTTATAGAATATTCAAATGACGAAGTCCAAGACCTTAGAATCAAGACAAAGACCCCTCCAAGACCAAGTCAACCCCTCCTTCAAAGTACTTCAGCTTCAACAAGGTCAATTTGTTGTCAAACTTCTCTTAGTCCTTCACTTTGACCCTTGTAACACTTTTTCACTTCCTTTTTCAGACCTGCAATTTTCAGCCTCCTTGCAGTTGCTGCAATTTCGCATGTTTGGGAATAATGTGGCAAAATAGGTTTCCTTTTCCCTTCACTGGACTTGCTCTCTTCTTCCTTAGTAACTCAGCTTCCAAACTTGATCTTTTGAACCCAAACTTCGACCTTTTACGATGACTGCAATTTCGGTCTTTGTTGCAACAGAATGATGCCCTAAACCTTTTGCACATGTGAGAGGATGTAGCCCAAAACAGTCTCCAAAAACTTCAATCTTTCTTCCTTTGGTTCTCCTCCTTTTCGCTTGTCCCTTTTACTCTCTTTCTTGTCCTTATGATCGAAATTTTTGGATGATATTCAAATGAGGTTGAATAGCATATTATATGTAGGATTTTTGTGAGGGTCGAATAGCCCTAATGAGGTCGACTTGACTTTTGTAGGCCGACTTGTCCTTTTGCAGGTCGACTTGCTCTTGGATGGAAACTTTTGACTCATAATAAATTCTTCTTACACTATACAAAATGCCCAATAGGGTCTTTTACATATGAAAATGACTCTTTGACTTCCTTGACTCTATGACAAAGCCGTAGAAGCACACAATGGGTGCTTGACCTAAAACAAACTGACCTAGAGCATGAAACCCATGCTATAAAATAATATTAATAAATTTTCTTTTCTTTTTACATCAAATACATAAAATCAAGATTACATAAGACATTATGAAGACCGAACCTAGTTACATATTTCTACACTCCCACTTAACTAGGCAGGTATTCATAATACATAGATGGTACATGGATATTCTCATACTAAAGAATTCTCATAAGAAGAGTCGGATTGGTAGGCGATCTCATAAGCTATCTTATTCGTTTATATCAGTGCATCTCATCATGTCAACCAGCATTGTCATAGAGAAAGGCCTTAACTAATAGCTCTATCTCTCCACTAGAATAGAGCACAATGTTGGGGAGATAGTGATTTATAGACACCTTCATCATTGTCTCTCAAGGCACAAACCTCATCTGGATGTTCACAAGGTATGTCCCTTTAGGACCATTCATGTCTTGGATTTACACACCCTCAAGGAATTTCCTCTTTGGCTACTTTTGCCTATTGGATGACCTACGTCATCCTCAAAGAGTATCGGTATCAGTCTCATATGCTTACCCAATCCTCCATTATTTCCTCATATACTGCTTCTTCAAGGTCTCAATACATAGTTCCTTTACCATAGGAACAATGGCTACCAACCACCTCATATTCTTCATGAGGTCATGTAATGTTGATTCATTATGTCATCATGTAGAAGAGTTCAAGGCATATTAAATTTATGCCCTCATGTATCATTTATAAGGAAGAGTCTCTTCTTCTTTATTCATGCTCATCAAATAAAGCATTCTATTCTATCTGCAATTAAGTGATGACATGGCTCTATCCATCTATCAAAGTTAACAAACATATGCATACCTCTTTCTTCATGTGGTCATCTAGATTTCCTTCTAGCAACTTCCCTTCCTTGCTTGAAGATGAAAATGTTTCAACTAATTTGTCATGCTAAATTTCTCTATCACCATACCTTCATCCTTCTAAACTGTGGATTCCACACTAGGCGAAATGTGACGCTTCTTCTAAGTGGAGGTGAACCTTTTAACAAAGGTTCTAATGGAGGATCTTGATGATCCTTATTCTGCAAATGCTTCTTCCTAATGATGATGAGGTTTGATGATAGTCTTCTCTTTCTATCCTACTAGATGACCTGCTTTAACCATTCAAACCGCTACTACTGTTATCCTTTCATGCTTCTAATGTGATGTCATCTCAATATTGTTATACTGCATCTGATCATGATTGTAATGCTTCCTACCATGACTTGCTATATTCTATAAACTGAAAAATGAATTAAATGTATGTAAGACCTTCAATAGTAGAGGTCTCTCACTTCCTTCTTTGACTTCTCTTCTGGTTCTTCTACTTCTTCAGTCACATGGGCTTCGCTTCTTTACTTTCTTTTCTTGTTGCCCTTCTTGAGTTTAGGACAATTCCTTTTGCAATTCCCATATTCATTACATTAATAGCACTTAATTTTAGACAAGTCAATTTTCTTTTGAAATTTCTTTCGAGGCTCAAACTTTCGAAACTTTCATTGCCTCTATTATAAATATAATTCATATAAAAATAATAAATATAAATATAATAATAATTAATTAACTAATAGTTAGTTAGTTAGTTAGTTAGTAATGAAGAGGCATGTCTTAGAGACATGACCATTCATGAAAGGGCACCTACCTAGGTATATAAGTGGGCCTCATTGTAATCATTTCACACATCTTTTATACATTCAACAATTCTTATATACAATTACTACTTGTCCTACGATGGATACATACATATTTCAGTTCTTCCGAATTATTCCACTGCATGTACGAACTTTGTTCGTTGCATTGGTATCAGAGTTGTCAGGCCAGGAGGTAACTCCTCAAATGAGATTATATTTTTCATTTAGGTTGTTCATAGATATATACATGAGGGAGTGACTGTTGAGTTTCATCTCCCGATGACTCTCCATTTTCTCTTATTATTTATTTACACTATTTACAACTGATCACCCAATCCCTATGATTAGGTGTCAACATTCCCCCCTCCCCCCCTTAATCTGAAGGGATGTTGGTGAGTCCAAGCATCGTCCTGAATCTTTCAAGCTTTTCTCTTCCAAGCGCTTTGGTGAAGATGTCTGCAATCTGCTCATTAGTGGAACAATGGCGAAGATGGATTGTTTTGGCCTCAACATTGAATGTCGAATCAGATGATATTTTGTATTGATGTGCTTCGTTCGATCATGGAACTTTGGGTTCTTGCCCAACTTTATTGCCAAGGTATTGCCAATCATGAGTGGAGTCGAATGTACTTGTTTTACCTACAAATCTTCCAGAATTTTTCTGAGCCACACAATTTCCTTTGTTGCCTCAGCTGCTGCCACATATTCTGCCTCTATTGGAACTAATTGTTTTCGTGATCTCTAGGAGACAGCTCCTGAGCCAAGACTCATAGCATAACCAGAAGTAGATACCTCAGTTTCTTTGTCTCCATCGAAGTCTGAATCAGAGTATCCAATCAAGCTGAAGTCGCCCACCTGTGTATACTTGAGTCCAAAGTCTTGAGTTCCCTTCAAGTACTTTAGAACTCTTTTTGCAGCAAACCAATGTCCCTCACAAGGCTTTTGCATAAACTTGGAGAGGATTCCAACAGCAAACAAAATGTCTGGTCTAGTAGTAGTCAAGTAGTTGAAACTTCCTACAAGTTGTCAATAATTTGTTGCATCCTCAAATTCTTTTCCTCCAATGGATGTGAGCTTTAAGTTTTGTTCCATTGGAGTAGTCAAAGGATTGCACTCAGCCATGCCAAACATGTTCAACAGATCTCCAATGTACTTCTTTTGAGAAAGAAATATGGACTTCGGATGTTGAGTTACTTCAATACCAAGATAGTAATGAACATAGCCCAAATCAGTCATTTCAAAAACCTTTCCTCAATTCCTTCTTTATGGATGCAATGTAGCTCTCATTGTTCCATGTCATCAAAAGATCATCTACATATACCACAAGATATACAATTGTTTTGCCAACTTTCTTGACAATCAAAGTTGCATCATTAAGATCATAATGTTTGAAATTGAGATTCAGAAGATGCTCAGTTAGTTTTTCATACCAGGCTCGCAGTGCTTGTTTGAGGTCATACAAAGATTTCACAAGTTTGCATACTTTATGTTCATGTCCTTTCACAGCAAATCCTTCAGGTTGGGACATAAAAACATTCTCTTTTAGATCTCCATTCAAGAAAGCAGTTTTTACATCCATTTGATGGACTTTCCAACTGTTCCGAGCTGCTAGGGCAAAGAGTGTCCGAATGGTAGCCCATTTCGCTGTGGGGGCAAAAGTCTACTCATAATCGACCCCTTCCTTCTATGCAAACCCTTTTGCCACAAGCCTGGCTTTGTGCTTGTCAAGTAAGCCATCAGCTTCATACTTGTTCTTGTAGACCCACTTGCAGCCAATTGGTTTGGTTCCCAATGGAGGATCAACCAACTTCCAAGTGCCATTCTTTATCAAGGCATCATACTCCTTTTGCATCGTTTCTTTCCATTCATCATGAGAAGCAACTTGTTTGAAGGAAGTTGGTTCAAAATCTATAGACAAATTCAATTCACAATCATAAGAAACATCCATATCAACAGGTGCATCAAAGTCATCTACATCACCTCCATTTTGTCAGGTTGAATTTCTAGTTCCTCTCTTTCCAACCTCATAAGGATGAACACTTTCAAGTGTCTTTGTCAGCCACTTTGGGGGACCTTTCTGAGATGGTCCAGGTTGCTCAGTTGATTGAGTTGGGACTGAATCAAGATTGAGTCTCCCAATTCTGTCAATCACATCACTCAAAGTATCATGAGTGGTTGGAGTTTCATGTGGGAGAGAGAGTGCTTCAGAAGAAGATTCCACAGGTTGATCCAGTATAGGAACCCCCCCTTCAAGATGTGCAATCTGATTATCAAATTCTTGAAATGATTTTGCATTTGTGAATCTATCCAAGCGATCAAGTTTCCGCTCAACAACACTGTCAGCTTTAGATGATTCAAGAAAAATTACATCTCTAGATATAACAAACTTTTTATTGACTAGAGATAGTATGCTTTGGAGGTGTTTGAATACCCCAGGAAGATACACTTACAACTTCTTGTACCAAGTTAGTTTCTATGTACCTTTGGTATCAAAGCATAACATGTGGAACCAAAGACCCTGAGATGCTTTACCAAAGGCATGTGTACATACCACATTTTATAAGGAGTCTTGTTTCTAATAGCACTAGATGGACATCTACTCTTTACATATACAGCATATAGAATTGCATCAGCCCAAAACATCAATTTTATATCCTTGAAAAACATCATTGAGCGCACCATATTTAAGATCGTCCTATTTATTCTTTCATCTACTCCGTGCTGTTGGGGATTATAAGGCACAGTTGTTTGATGTTTGATCCCATGTTGGCGAAGATAGTTTTCAAATTCATTTGAAGTGTATTCTTTTCCATTATCAGTGTGAATAAAGCTTAATATGAGATTGTGCATCATTTTCAATCCATGTATGAAAGTTCTTGAATGTTTGAAAAGCATCAGATTTGTTCTTCAATAAATAAACCCAACACATTTTGGTGTAGTCATCAATAAATGTCATCATATATTCATTTCCATTTGCAGAAGGAATAGACATTAGACCACATAAATCTGAATGAACAAGTTCAAGTTTTCTATGTGCTCTGGAATGTGAATCATGAAAAGATTGTTTGCTACGCTTTCCCAGAATCAAGCATCACATTGCGTGAGTTTCCTAGGAATTGTAGGCAAACCAGTAACACCATTTTTCTTCAACAAGCAGAGGTTGTCATAGTTCAAGTGTCCAAATCTAGCATGCCATAATAAACTTTATGGAAATGTATCTTCTTCATAATGAGAATTGTATGAGAAATTTTGTGCACAAGTAGAGGTACCTTGCAGCTTGAGAAGCCTTTCTTCTTCTATCCCCGTCATGACAAGTGAGTGGTCTGATGCTTTTCTCACCTCAACCTTACCATCAAACATGTGAATGGAGTGTCCTTGCTAGCAGATGCGGACCAAGGATAGCAAGTTTCTCCTCCTCTGTGGGAGATATAAAACATGATGCAAACCAGGCAATTTAAGCCTAATTATGCCAAGCCCTGATGGCTTGAGTTTTGATTTTTCTGCAAAGTTTACTGCTCCATCAACATTGTCGGTAAATTCTTCAAAAAAATCTCTTCTAAAGTTCATGTGGCAAGTTTCTCCTCAATCAAGCAACCAGTCATTTTTCCAAGAAGCAAGTGAAGCATTAAATACGTCTTCATTTACTCCAATATCGGGTGCTTTACCTTTCTCTTTGTCATTAGTTTTACCTTTGGGTTGGCATCTTTCCTGCTCAATTCTATCCCAAGGCAACTTGCATGTGCATGCATCATGCGATCCATCTCTTTTGCAACGTATGTAATGTAAATCTGACTTTTCTCCTTGAGAGTGTCTGCCCCTCCTTCCTCTGAAATTTCTTCTTCCTCTTCCTCTTCGACCACCTCTTCCTCTGGAAGAATCTTGAGCAAGACTGTTCTCTCTATGTGCAAGACACACAGTCTCTTCAAAAGACTGAGGAGTTGTCTTCTTCCCAAAAGCTTTCTCTCTTTCTGCAAATTTTTTCACAAGGGAGTCAAAGGTAATTTCTTTGAGGTTTCCATTTGCTTGCAATGACTAAAGATAATTTGAGTAAGTGGGATAAAGTGCCTTGACAAAAGCTATCAGAGGAATGTCCAGTTCAACATTAGTGACTTTGATATCATGCATAATAGATTTTACTTCTGATGCAAGAGCAAGAGGATCATCATTTTTAATTCAAGGTTGAACATTTAATCATGAGTTGAACAACTTCAAGTGCAGAGTGTGAGTCATAGAGTTCCTTCAGTTTTTGTAAGGCTTCGAAAGCATTTGAAAATGGCGAAATATGGCGACTCACCTCTTCATTTACTGATAATGCAATCAAGGCATAAGTCTTGTTGTTCTTATTTTCCCAAATGGTGAATTCCTTGTCTGAGGTAGGTTGTTCTGGTTCTTTGTCTCCATCTCCAACACACACTCCTTTCCACAGCTCATTAAAAATGAGAGTGTGTTTTATTTTCCGTGACCATTCTGGATAGTTCTCCTTGTCAGTGAGAACCACTCCCACAATAGATATCAATGAATGCACTTTAAAAAGACTGTGAACTGTAAAAAATATACTTCTGCTGCCAATATATAAAATATTTTCACTTCTAGTGTTAAAGAAAAACATTGCACCTAAGGCCACAACCACCACATGTCATTGTCGGACCTCCTATCATCACCGACTATCCGTCTATCCGTTGTCGGGCCTCGGGTCTCCACCAACGGCTCTCCATTGCTCAGCAAACATCCATCGGCCTTATTAACCATCGTCATACAGTGCCACCTCAAGGCAGTGTCCTCTCTCTCCGAAATGAAAGACACCACCACCACCGAGCTAGATATCCACCGTTGCTCCTATCTATAACTCCCTCGACACTCCAAACTCTCACACTATTGACCTGCAGTGGTCGTTGCCCCCTCTGCAACTGCTTACTTTGCCATTAGCTCAGGAAATTTTCTGTTGATCAAAATGTTGTACCTTTGTATACCTTCAGTTTTCATTCGTAGTCTTATTAAAATGAAAATTATCAATGCACTTGCCCTATGGATCATACAACACATTGTAGGCTCAAGAATATTAAGTTAGTATAGTCACAGATTTCAAAAATTATGAGTATTTCAAAGAAAATAAAAAAGTATCACTCGTTCCTAATGTCACATCATCGTGTATCGTCATTGAATATAGCCATCGAATCATCTGCGCAATACTACTGCAAATCATATTTATAAGTTGCCACAGTTGGAACCCTCTTTCGTTTAATTTAAGTCAAGGAAAAAAGAAAGGATATCTAATATTTAAGGAAAAGTTGATAAGTTAGAACTAGAAGTGCATTAAAAATGAGGAGATTAAAAGTGTAATTTGAGAGAGTTAATGCATTCTTTTGAAAAAAATCAAATATTTAATTATTTCCAAGGGTTACTCAATAAGCCCAAGCTCGAAAGGCTAAGAGTTAAATTTAAAAAAAATTATTTGTTATATCAAATTTATTATAAATTAGCCTGGAAAATAAGTTATATGACAAGTGTTTATTTATTAAGGTTGTGGAGTTTGGAGTTCCCCACAAAAAGACAAAAGATAAGGAAATAAAAGTAGAAAAGTAATTAAAAAAAGGGTGAGTTAACAGTTTAATTGAAGGCTTAACCAACCTTATAAGATAAAAGTTATTTAAAAGGTCATATACATAGGACATTATAAAGTTAAACGAAAATATAAAAAGTGTTTTTATTTTTAAAATAAAAAATAAATAAAAAGAAAGGAGAAGGTATTATTATAGCAGAAGATAGTAGTTTTTATAGAAGTAAAGAGGGTTAGTAAATTAAAAAAAAAAATTATCAATAAACCCTAAGGCCAAGTAAAATTGAGTCTAATTCGAACGACGAAACTATGGATTCCATACATTATACATTTTGGACCAGATGTCCATTTTGTCGAACAAAAGATTAGTATTTATCGATTTTTTAAAATCACACAATACTTTGTCCAAAATGTCGAAGATTGTTTACTTTGGAAAAATATCAAGGTAATACCCAGATGCAAATTAAAAGATCAAAAGAAGTATTCACAAAACTTTATCAAAAGAACAAAGCATTAGCAAATAAATAAATAAACATCTCGAAGATCAGTTTTATAAAAAATCAACAGAAATTTGGCGTCTAAGGGACCATAATAAAAAATTACTTGAGAAGGTCAAGAAGTCGAAAGATACCAGAAAAAAATTAGAGGAAGAAAGAATGTCTCGAGAAGAAATTCAACAAGAATCTATCAGAAAAGGAAGAAGAAAATTTAAGTTTAAAAACCTTTGGTCAAAGGTTATTAGAAATTTAGAATAAATCAAAAATTTATAAGATGAGAAAGATACTAAGAATAAAGTCGGCAATCCAAAAAGAGAAGAGCTTTTATGTCTAAGAAATCATAACCAAACCTAAAAGAGGAGCTTTTACGTCTAAGAAATCATAACCAAAACCTTCTTACGCAAATAAAGAAGCTTAAAAGTGACAAAAAGTCACTAAATGACAAGTTAGAACGACTTACTCAAGAAGAAGTATTGAAGTCTCTAGTTGTAACAATCCAATCTGAAGATAAAGAAACAAATACCAATCTCGTCAATATCATAACTCAAGAAGATGAGAAACCAATAGAAGTTAAAACATATTCAAAAGTCGCAGTTCAAATGATGAAAATTCAAATGATGAAAATTCCAAGTGATGATTCAGTGGTCAACTCAACAACAACAGTGCCTGAAGTAAATCTAGAAACTGCCACACAAATGATAAGAAAAAGTCCAACCAAAAGAACTCCTAAGTCAGTCTACATATTTGAACCATTTAGAATAGAAACAACAGATTTATGTTCCAAGGAATTTTGAAGTGTGCAAAATCCAATCCTATGACAACAATTCATTACAAATTTCCAGTGATCGAAAAATTCCACAAAAGATCAACCTAGGTTGGTCAAATCAGTTCTCAGTTCGACAATTTTGTTTATCACTCAGAGGATCATATCGTTTTGTATCAACGAAGGTGAAAGTTCTAAGATGAAAATATATTTGAAATAGGAAAACAGATTCGACCCTTTCATTAGTAAGCTTTGAAGACAAGTTTTTTTGAAGAGATTCATATAAAAATAATAAATATAAATATAATAATAATTAATTAACTAATAGTTAGTTAGTTAGTAACGAAGCGGCATGTCTTATAGACATGACCATTCATGAAAGAGCACCTGCCTAGGTATATAAGTGGGCCCTCATTTTAACCATTTCACACATCTTTTACATTCAACAATTCTTATATAAAATTACTACTTGTCCTACGATGGATACTAGCATATATCAGTTCTTCTGAATTATTCCACTGCATATATGAACTTTGTTCGTTACATCCTCCTTGTCATAGTTGCATATGCTTGTGTCTGTTCATTTGATCAAACGTCATCTTGCCTTTAATATGATTTCTTCAATCTTACATGATGACCATAGATCACTGAATGGAGTGGCTTCCTTCATTCCATAGATGTTTGATACAAAGTTGCCCCATTCATCTGGTAATGCATTGAGTACAAGAGTGGTCATCTCTAGATTTGACATTGTTTCTCCTAGCTCTTGTATTAGATCTCTTATTTAAGATACCTTCATGAGATATGAGGCTACCCCTCCTTCTTTTGATACTTTCATCTTGTATAGTTCGGTTCTTAAAGATATTATTTCCCCTGCAGTACTTACAAAGAACAATTCCACCAACTTGTCATAGATCTCTTTTCATGTCTTCAACTTTGCTACATAGGGGATAAGAGAATCCTTGATTGATTCAATGAGGATTCTTTGAGCCCTTATTTCTCATTTCATAAACTTTGATAGTGCTTGAGATTGTTGTCAAAAATCATAAACCCGATTCCTATTGCAGCAACTGGAAATAATTCTCCTAATTGTTAAATTAATTCTTAACAATTTATTTATTGTTTGCTACAGCAAACACTAAATCAATCACATGGCAACCTACACAAATAAACTGCGAAAGAAATAAACACTAGAAGAAATACTAGCACACACATAAAATAAAACAGTTATTTTTTGACCAATGTCCCTAGGAAAACCCAATTCAAGAAAACCAGTGAAGTAGCTTAGGGTTTTATTATTATGCAGCAGCAAAATATGTTAGTTTTTGTAGCATCGAATGTGTTCTAGCCTCGAAATTTTATGGAGAGGCTAGAATATATGAGATCTCTAAAACTCAAAAATAGTTTCTGGAAATTCCACCTAGAGACAACTTAATTAGAATAATTAATCATCATTTAATGTTTCCTAAGTCTAAACTTAGGAAATATGATTAATTAAAGGGTATTAATTAAGTCATGGTGAGAATCTTCTAGAAGAAGACATGGATCGAGTTCTAGTTAATCTTAGCCATCGATTATGTTTTAATCTTGGTCGTTGATGTCTCAACGAGAGATTATAAAAAACTCGATGGGGCTTGAAGTAGACACACCAGCAGCTACTCAATTGCCTAGGCAGATTGATTTTCTCAGTGGCTAAATTTCAGTAGAGAAGATAGAGCCAGAGGGTGAGTTGCAGGGGAGAGAGAGAGGGTGTCAGCAATGATCGGGGAAGTGTTGAACGAGTTCCGAAAGAGACAGGAGGAGAGATGTAGTCCACTAGAGCTCTACGCAGTTACTGCGCAGAGGGTGACACAAAAACCCAGTGTATGGATAGAGGGTTCATCTTAGGGTCAAGGAGTTGCTGTGGAGAGTGAGAAATTTGTCACTAAATTACTCTCAGTATTTCTCCTCTGTTTTGATGTCCAAATTCTTGTACTTGAAATTTTGCTGAAGAATTAATAAAGAAACCCTCATCTGTTGCACTGGTTTTCCCAAGTTGGGGTTTTTCCTGGGACAATTGTCCAAAGATAATTGTGTCAATATTTTTATGTGTGCGCTAGAATTTCTCTAATTTTCCAGCGTTTATTTTCGGCGGTAATTGTTTTGTGAAGGCTGCAGCGAATATATTTCAATATTTGTTGTAAGAAACTACGAATAGTTTGTTTAATTAATTTAACAAATACAAGGAATATTATCAGTTGCTGCAGTAGGATTCCGGGTTTCAAAATTTTCACATGGTATCGAAGCCAAGTTCGTAAGCCAGAGAGCTCAGTGGCAGAAGGGAAGAGGAATTTCAAATCTCTGCAGAGGCAGCAGTTCGAAACCCTTAGAGGCAGCAATTCGAAACCCTTAGAGGCAGTGCAGTTCTTGGCCAGAAGAGTCAATTTTTGAGGAAAATTTTATTTCTTTGAGAGAGTTGACAGAGAATAAATTTTCCAGATCAAAGATCACTAGAGACAGAGGGAGCAACAATATTTTCCTTGCAGAGCAGATCTTCAGCTAGGATGCAGTTATTTTGCAGCAGTTTGCTGGTATAGAACAACGTCAAGAAGGAAAGGAGAAATAGCACAGAAAATCATGCACAAAATCAATTGTCAGGAAGCCTAAAAATTATCTTCCAGGTTGGAGGATGAGTTCCTGTGCCTGTCAGGTTCAGCATCATCTAGTGTCTGGTATATTGATAGTGGAACTTTAGCTCATACGACAAGAGTTACAGAATATTTCTCTAGCTATCAGGAGGAGAAAATGGACTTCTAAATCACTACGCGTAACAGAACTAAATATACTCCGATAGGGAGAGGCACCATAGAATTTCAGACGAAAACAAGAACCAGCACCAGCGCTACTAATGTACTGCATGTGCCAGGATTGGGTATGAACCTAATTTCAGTGTCTCAGTTGCAGGACAAGGGGTACAATGTAAACTTCACGGGGAAGAAAGTGTATGTCAAACACTCTAGCTGGAAGAAGGTGAGACAGATTGGAGCTTAGAGCAACAAGTTATACAAGTTGCAGCTCGATTCTCCAATGGCACCGATAGGCAGTGATAATAGCAATGGGAAGGAGCTGAACGAACTATGGCACAAGAGGATGGGACATTTACACCATGGAGCACTTAGAATGCTCAAAGAAACTGTAACAGGGGTTCCAGTTCTTAGCACATAGCACGATGATCTGTGTAGGGGATGCGTACTTGGGAAGTATGCAAAGGTAGCATTTCCTAGAAGTGACAACCAAGCAAATGGCATGTTGGGATTGATACACTCAGAAATTTGTGGTCCTATGTCCACTAGAGCTCTTAGCAGTGGTGAATATTTTGTCACCTTTATTGATGATCATTCAGGGAAGACCTGGATCTATTTTTTAAAGACCAAAGATGAGGTCTTTGATCGGTTCAGAGAGTTCAAGGCTCTTGTAGAGAATGCAATAGGGAAAAAGATCAAGGTGCTATCTTCAAATAATGGTGGAGAATACACGATAAAGATTTCGCAAACTTCTACGCAAAGGAAGGTATCAAAAGAGAATGGATAGCTCCATATAACCCTCAGCAGAATAGAGTAGCGGAATGAAAGAACAGAACAATAGTTGGGGTTGCAAAGGCTATGATGTATGACTAGGATTTTCTTAGATTTTTATGGGAAAAGGCATGCAACACAGCGGTGTACATTCAAAACAGAACACCTGATAGAGCATTGGGGAAGAAAACGCCAGAGGGGATCTTCACAGGAAAGAAGCTCGAAGTAAGTCATTTGAGAATATTCGTGAGTGTGGCTTACTGTCACATACCAGATGAAAAGCGCAGTAAATTGGATCAGACTGTAGAGAAGGGGTTTCTCATAGGGTATAGCAAGACTGCAAAGGCATACAGGATGTACATTCCCAACAGTAGGAAGATTGTAGTGAGGCAAGATGTAAAGTTCATGGAAGATAGAGCTTTCAGAAGATCTTGAGAAATCCCTGCAAGTGATCGATCAGCAAAAGTTTCGTTAGTCCAGCAGCAAGGACAGCAAATGGGACAAGGAGGAGAACAGTCACAAGGATCGAGTACGGTGACCAGTACCAATATCTCCTCAGGGGTAGAAGATTCGGGGAGTTCTCAGCAGACGAAGTAGCAGAAACAGGAGGAGGAACTGATTGGAGCCCCCACCACCAGTGGTAGAGCCAGTAGGGAAGTGCGTCAGACCTTGAGGGACGCAGAGGAGTTTGTCAGAACTCCTAGGATAGACAAGCTACAGCATAGGCAGCCTAACAGATATCAAACTTTGGTAGCTCAAGTTACAGAACCCTCCAACTTCTAGGAAGCTGCACAGCATCAAGTGTGGATGGATGCCATGGTAGAAGAATACAGTTCTATCATGACAAATGATGTTTGGGAGGTAGTGCCTAGACTAGAAGGCAGATCAGTTGTAGGTTCCAAATGGATCTACGAGATCAAGTACGATGCATATGGCAATGTAGAGAAATACAAGGCCAGATTCATGGCAAACAAGTATGCACAAAAGGAAGGGATAGACTATGAGGAGACCTTCGTCCCAGTTGCCAAATATGCCTCTATCAAATCCGTTATATCCCTAGCAGTGCAATTAGGATGGGACATTCAACAGATGGATGTCAAGGCATCATTCTTGAATGGGGTGATAGAAGAAGAGGTGTATATAGAGCATCCTGAAGGCTTCGAAACTCATGAGAAACACACTCATGTATGCTGGTTGAAGAAAGCCCTATATGGGCTCAAACAGGCACCCAAGGCGTGGTATGGTCGGATTGACAGTTATTTGCAGCAGTTGGGATTCATCAAGAGTGATGAAGATCCTAATCTCTATTATTTGATGGTGGAGAATGAGCCTCTCATTCTAGTTTTGTATGTAAATGACTTGTTTCTAATAGGATCATCAAGGCTCATACAAGACAACAAAAGGAATCTTGAGCAGAATTCGACATGAAGGATATGGGGTTGATGCACTATTTTCTAAGATTGGAAGTATGGCGAAAAATGGTGAGATATTCCTTGGGTAATGAAAATACGCTACAGATATTCTGAAGAGGTTCAAAATGCAGGATTGTTGGCCCATGATCACCAATAGAAAGAAAATAGATGTATCATGAGAAAAGGAAGTCGACCCTACCTTATACAGACAATTCATTTGGTCGCTCATGTATCTGGTTGACACTAGGCCAGAGATTTGTTTCGCTGTCAATACCCTTAGTCAGTCATGGTATAACCGAAAAGGATACATTGGGCAGCAGCTAGACACATTCTTAGATATGTGCCTGGAACAGTCGAATTTGGGTTGAAATACACTCGAGGAGATGACGTCAAATTATGCGGATTCACAAATGCAGATTGGGCAGGTAGTTCAATGGATAGGAAAAGTACCTCCAGGTATTGCTTCAGTGTTGGATCAGGGATGGTATCCTGGTGCAGCATGAAGGAGAAGTCAGTAGCACTGAACTCAACAGAAGCTGAATATATGGCAGCCAGCACAACTATGTGTGAAGCTATATGGCTTAGGAAGTTGCTCATGAGTTTGTTCAGGAAGAAGATGGGAGCGACCAGTGTTTGCTGTGATAATCAAAGTTGCATAAAACTCTCTGAGAATCTAGTGTTTCATGATAGGTCGAAGCACATTGATATCAGATGTCATTTCATCAGAGACTA
This sequence comes from Pinus taeda, assembly GCA_000404065.3. NCBI lineage: Eukaryota > Viridiplantae > Streptophyta > Pinopsida > Pinales > Pinaceae > Pinus > Pinus taeda. Next base: position 53,701 of record APFE030819287.1, on the reverse strand, counting down.
CGTTCAGCATGGGGCAATCCAGCTGTAGTATGTTCTCACAGGAGATCAGGTACAAACATACTCATGAAAGCTCCAGGGAGAGTTAAGTTCATCCAGTTCATGGAACAGATGGGTATGGTGGAGTACCCATTTCAGTAGCGGAAATAGATGGATTCTCAGTAGCAGCAGCAGTAGATGAGAGGGAGTTACAGTGCAGATGCAGTAGTTGGCAACAGTATAGCAGGGTCAGCAGCAACACAGATGCAGCGCATATCAGAGTTGCGCAGTAGTTGATGGGCAGAGCAGCCAAACATTAGCAGTGTGATAGGAGGTGGTGCAGAGACAGGGTGTTGTTTCAGTGGGTTTCTGTGGTAGAACACATTCCTCGCTAGGAGGGGGTGTTAGTTTTTGTAGCATTGGATGTGTTCTAGCCTTGAAATTTTGTGGAGAGGCTAGAATACATGAGATCTCCAAAACTCAGAAATTGTTTCTGGAAATTCCACCTAGAGACGAATTAATTAAAATAATTAAACATTTTTTAATGTTTCCTAAGTCTGAACTTAGGAAATATAATTAATTAAAGGGTATTAATTAAGTCATGGTGAGAATCTTCTAGAAGAAGACATGGATCAAGTTCTAGTTAATCTTATCCATCAATTATGTTTAAATCTTGGTCGTTGATGTCTCAACGAGAGATTATAAGAAGAAACTCGATGAGGCTTAGAGAAGACACACCAACAGCTACTCAATCGCCCAGGCAAATCAATTTTCTCAATGGCTAAAGTTCAGCAGAGGAGATAGAGCCAGAGGGTGAGTTGCAGGGGAGAGAGAGAGGGTATCAGCCATGATCCGGGAAGTGTTGAACGAGTTCCAGAAAAGACAGGAGTGACACAATGCACTAGAGCTCTGCACAGTTACTGCACAGAGGGTGACGCAGAAACCCAGCGTAAGAACAAAGGGTTCATCTCAAGGTCAGGGAGTCATTGTGGAGAGAGAAATTTGTCACTAACTTTCTCTCAGTATTTTTCCTCTATTCTAATGTCTGAATACTTGTACTTGAATTTTTGCTGAGGAATTAATAAAGAAACCCTCATCTGCTACATTGGTTTTCCCAAGTTGGGTTTTTTCGAGGACAATTGTCGAAAAATAATTGTGTCAATATTTTTATGTGTGTGCTAGAATTTCTCTAATTTTCCAGCATTTATTTTCTGCAGTATTCATTTTGTGAAGGCTACAATGCATATATTTCAATATTTGCCATAGCAAACTACAAATAGTTTGTTTAATTAATTTAACAAATAGGAGAAATATTATCAGTTGTTGCAGTAGGATTCCGGATTTTAGAATTTTCACAAACTAAACTAAGTACAACTGGACGCTAAAACTGGCAATCCTATAGAGAAATACTGGCAAGAAAATCTAGCAAGGAGAAATTCCTAACTCCACAGGCAAACCCTGACACTGACCTCAGCTCAAATTGAGCCATCCAAACTTCCTTTGCACAGTGACTGTGCCACCCTATCGCAGTTGTTGCTGCTCTCAACTTGGAACAGCTTCTCCTCAAGCCGACTGACCAATTGTTGTCTGGGAGAACGTCTCTCTTGACCTCTGGAACCTCTACCCAGCTTCTGGCACTAAAATTTTGCTTCTCCCCAGCAAATCGACTTTGCCTCTAGAGGCTACTACGCTACTCTGCGTCAGCCTCACTGTGGCTTCTCTGCCCCTTTGCAAATGCATTCACCAAATTAGGAAATATTCCTTCCGCTTCACTGTCCCTGTCCCTGCCCCTCTCAATTTGACTTTTATGCTTGACAACAAAACCTAAAGGTTCACAATGGGAACTGTTACCCACCATCTTGTGGGTGATACCGCTAGGAGAAATTTTCTTCTCCAAGATGGTCCTCAGCCAACAACCACCAGCGAGCTCATTCTGCCATTTCTTCGTCACTTGAGTCAGCCATGTGGTCCCTCGCCCATTTGCCATGATCGTATGTTTAAAGGTGGGCCTCCCGAACCTAAAGGTATGCCTTGTCATTCGATAATTGAATATTGTGGTTTGCTTATCATCGACACTTTTGGGCATGGATTAATGGGGCGATTCGATAGAAAGAATGGGCTCGCTTTGTGCTCTTGTCCCCTAGACCCCTTTTGGATATTAACCTTGAATTCTAGTCCTGTGGGATCTCTTTTACTGACCATTTGGCTTCAGAGATGGTATTTCACGGGAAACCCCAATTTTGGTTGCATGGTCCTGCTCCCATATGAGCATATATTAGCCCCTTTCCACTCATTATTACCCCATTCATCAACTCTCCCACCTGGGTCCACATAGGGTTGGCTCACCCCTCCCCTTACCCGCACCTTGAGTCAGGCCTAGAATGACGCCCCAGAGGTTGATGCAGCTAAAAAGAAAGATAAAAGCATATTTGGCCACATTCAACAGGAAAATGTACCACATAATGCAAGAGATGGCCAAGACAAACACATTTAGTATGTGGGAAAAAGCCAATACATGAGCTCTACCCCATCATCATGGCCATCACCTTGGTTTCTGTGAAAATCTGGAAATTCCAAATCCTACCGCAGCAACTGATAATATTTTTTTTATTCATTAATTTACTGAAACAAATTATTTGTTGTTATCTACGACAAATGTCAAAATACATACACTGCAGTCTTCACAAATTAAAGATTGTGGAAAAATAAATGTAAGGAAAATACTAGCACAACAATAACACATTAACACAATTATTTTTGGACAAATGTCACCGGAAAAACCCAACATGGAAAAACCGATGCAGCATATGAGGGTTTCTTTTATTATTCTTCAGCAAAATCTCATGTACAATCTACAGAAAGCATAATAGAAGAAGAATCATTGAGCGTAATTTTACAAACAAATTTCTCCAATCCACACAGAATTTCTGACACCTAAGAGGACCTGCTACCCCTATGCTAGCCACATTGCGTAATCCTCTGTGCAACGACTGCATTGTCCCTGCGTCACTGCCTCTGAGTGGGTGATCTGCGTCCCTCTTTTACACTCTCTTCCTATCGTGCGTCCCTCTTTTGCGTTATCTCTTCTGCACTCTTGACTATTGTCGATACCCTCTCTCTCTGACCTGCAACTCACCCTCTGATTCGATTTCCTCTTCCCGAACTTCAGCCAATGAGAAAATCGATCTACTTGGGCAGTTGAATATTTGCCTAGTGTATTTTTCAAATGCCCATCGAAGTCCTTATAATATTCTCGTTGATCAATCAATAGCCCAGATTAGATTCTAATCAATGGTTCAAATCATTTTGACTTGATCCTCGTCTTCTTCTAGAAGTTTCACACCCAGTTTAATTAATACCCTTTAATTATTTTAATTTCCTAAGTTTAGACTAAGGCATCCATTAAAAATAATTAATTATTTTAATAAAACTGTCTTTGCGTGGAATTTCCCAAAACGATTTCTAGGTATTCTAGAATACATGTCCTAGCCTCTCTGCAAATTTTAATGCTTAGAGCACATCCGATGCTACCAGAAATCAACAGTTCCTGCAGGTTCTATGAGCCTCCTTCATCATATAGGAACCTTGGTGGGCAATGAACCGCCCTACCATAAAAGGGGGTATTCACTGCTATATCTTATGCATCATGCTCTTACCCCTTCAGCCCCGAGTAGTTAATCAAAGAAAATCATAAAAAGGCAAAAGGAATATAAAGAGGGGTGGAAAAATCAAGGTCGGGGCACCTCATGTACCACAATTTCTCCCTCCTATACATTATAAACCGAAGTGTGGGCTTCCCTTTTATTAGCCACCCTTCTACCCCAGCAAATGGCCCATCGCTGCCCCTTCTCATCCCCTACTTCATTCACCTATTTGTCACGTGCCACCACCTTTTGAAGGATGTACCTTGAACATATTATCCCCTTTAGAAATAGAAACCACCTAATAGGATACTTGGTTAAACCCATTTGGAGTTTAGGAGGCATTGGCACATCCTGAAGCCCATTATGGAAGGGCAAGCCATTATGAAGTCCACACCTATGGTCCATGTTTGGTAAGCTCGTTTACTCGATTTCTCTAATGACTTGTTTTGCTGGAAGGCTAGGGGACGCATTGGACCTTATGCAGAATTGCAGATGGTCTCCATCTTAGGTTTGGTCTCCCTATATGGGGTCCTACTCCAGAGGGCTACATTGACACATGTAGTGTGTGTGTTGAAGAAAGTTGAGAGCCATGGGCCTCCACAACAAAGACAATACTCCATGGATCCCCGAGGATGTTCAAATATGCTTGACATTCACCCATTGAACGAGGAAGATGCACCTGGCTCACCTTTGCCCAGCCAACCCCACAGATGTACCATACACTTGGCAGTTGAACCAAGACATGTAGGATGATGTGGCATCATCTACACCATCATCAAAGCCCTTGCAGAGGATCTACAGGAATCTTCGACTCATTTGGAGACCCATGAGGTTATTATTGTGGCCCCACACCCACTGGGAGCACCACAGGTTTATTGTTTGGAGAACAAGGGGCCAACCCCTTGTCCATCACTTTTGAGGGTCTTATTCTTCATTATGGAATCTATGGACCTCATTAGGCTTCTTGGAGGGCCCTACAACACGTATTACTCATCATTTGACCTCTTAAGAGGCTTGCTTTTTCATTTGTGAGCTAGTTTTGTGGGCTTGTCACCAAAAGTTAGAATATTAGCACAATATTTATTTTTGGGGCTTATGTCGGCCAAGGAGACTAATTCAAACTCCTCATTAATGTATAAATACAATTGAGATGAGTTCATTTGCTCATCGTCACTTTAGATTGGATCTCTTCTCTCTCTTGAGAATTTCGCACTTTTTCTTAGAGGATGAATTGGAGCTTTATGGATGAATTTTGATGTTTCAATTTGGTTTATCTTGTCTTGGAGCTTCTCTATTGTCAAATTGTGGATGGTTGGATATATTCTATTACATGTAAGTACATGATTTTAATGTTATTCTTGTTTTACTTTGTCATGTACATTGTATTGGGATTTTCGCTATTTTTAGGGCTATTTGTTGCATGCATTTATTGCTTAAATTGTGGGATTTTGTCTCGATATAGCATCTCTCAATGTATGGGCCATGTAATTTGAATGAAATTTCTTAAGGGTAATTCTATCAACAAATTCATCTTGATAAGCCATCACCTTTTGCACATCGAAGTATAAAAGTTGCAAGATTGCTTCTTTTTGACCTAGAAGGCTAGAGAAGTGGTCTTGAGGCCTCCTTGACTAAGAACCAAAGGTCTGCATTCATGTTTATCATAGACTTCATTCTCCCAAGACTAAAGCATTGATCTACCAAGGGGTAGTCACCTAAAATCAACTCTTCTTCATTTTTTCCTAGGTCTCGCCAAGTTGGGTCATCTAGGGCATCATTTTCCCGACAAAATAGCCCTCCAAAAAGTTCGATCTCCTAGCGTCTCCTGCGTTGGTGTCTCCTCAAGGCCTCCAATTTTGAAGCCATTCTAACGGTGGAGTTGTGAGAAAAGCCAAGCCCTAGCTCCGAGATCAAACTTTGTCCTAGTATCCCCAAGGCTAGTGCCTCATAGGATCACTTCAACACCATTAAGTGAAAATCCTTTCTTTGATCCTTTCCCCCTCCTTTCCTAGGTTAAGAATATCATTGGTTGCTAAACTCTTACCTTCTAACCTAGGTTGGGTCCACTTGGTCCCATGTGGTTCCATTCCTTTGGAAAGACAATTCATTAAGAACTATCCGGGATACCAATTTCAATAAAGATTTTAGGGATTGGGAAGCTCTTTCACAAGTCATATTCCTTACAGCTAACCCTCAAATCCTCCCATCCTTCTCCTCGAAGACATAGTACATTGCTTAGAAAGCAAGCAAGCTCTATCCTTCAACTTTTTCTGGAAAGGGATTATTTGGGTCACTCTATATCCACTTGTTGATTTATTCTTCATTTGTGACTCCATGTATACCAAGTCTCCTCCCGCCGATGGAAATCTGTAAATAGTAGGGAGCCTTAGCTGAGATGACAGTGCGCTAAATCTCCATTTGTTTCCCTTGGTCTAGCAATTGACCCTTTAGGGATCCCCCTTTGGGTCCCCTGCTAGTTTGAGCGGTAACAGGAACTTTCACTAAAATAAAATTTCTTGGTCATGAAACCCATGATTCAAGTATTACAAAAATAATTTTGTTTTCTTCTTTACATCAATTACATAAAATCACAATTATAAATGTCATTATGAAGACCAAACCTAGTTACACTTTTCAACAAAGCCAAGTCAAGACGAGCTAGTGCGCATAGCACTCAATGAGTTCTGAAAGGAGTGGACTATGTTCATCCAAGTAATTTTTGGGCGAGACAAACTTCCAAATTAGGATCGCCTATGGAGTGATTTCACTTAGGAGGAGCTTACGCTCAGCATGGTCAAAGGCACCAGTAGCAGCAGCAAGGCACCGCAAGTAGAAAAGGAGCAGGAAAATGTCACCCTAGCAAGGAAGGGAAAAGCCAAGAAAGGTTCCAGTAAGGGACAAGGCTCAAAAGGAGAGAAGAAGAAGAAATACCTATCAAAACTCAAATGTTTTGGTTGTAGTCAACATGGTCACTTTGTTAGTCAATGTCCTAACCGGAAGAAGGACAAGAAGGGGAAGCAGACAACAGCTTCAATGGACATTGAAGATTTGTCTTCCAGGTTAGAAGATGAATTCGTTCTCATAGCTTGCCTCTCTAGCTCCACATCCACGGGTGTCTGGTATATAGACAGTGGAGCACCAGCACATATGACGGGGGTTAGAGACTACTTTTCTAGTTACAAGGAGGAGATGGACTTCCAGCTCTAGATGGGAAACAAGACGAAGTGTACTCCAGTTGGGAGAGGTACCATAAGCATTAAAAGGGAGTTAGGCAAGAACACCAGTGTTATACATGTATTGCATGTGCCCGGTTTGGGTATGAACCTTATTTCAATATCTACACTACAGTATAATGGGTACGATGTCAACTTCATGGGGCAGAATGTGTTCATCAAACACCAAAGCTAGAAGAAGGTCAAACAGATTAGGGTTTGAAGCAACAAGTTATTCAGGTTGCAGTTCAATTCTCCAAAGGCACTAATCAACAGCAATGGCAGAGGACGAGACTTTGGAGAGTTGTGGCATAGGACGACGGGACACTTACACCATGGAGCACTCAGGTTGCTCAAAGAGATTGTGACAAGAGTTCTAGAATTAAGTACGAAACATGATGATATGTGCAAGGGGTGCATACTTGAGAAGTTTGCAATGGCAGTGTCCCATGGAGTGATAGTAGAGCTAGTGATGTGTTGTAGTTAGTACACTCAAATATTTGTGGCCCAATATCCACCAAATCTCTCAGGGGTTACAATTGACCTTCATAGATGACTTCTCCAAGAAGACATGGATCTATTTTCTGAAGACGAAGGACGAGGCCTTCAATCACTTCCAAGATTTCAAAGCTTTTGTGGAGAACACAACAGGACAAAAGATGTTAAAATTGGCAACTAGGACCAAACTCCATGTGGGTCATCTTATTTATGGCAGCTGATATTTTTCTTGGATCCCTCTCATCGAGAGGTGTAGGATTGATCTAAATATCATCCGATTCCGATAAGTATTTATGAAGATATGAATTTATTTTGATTATGGACAAATTGTCAAGTCGGCCAGCAACTTATGTAGGCTCAGAAGCCCAACAATCATGTCTATTTAACCTCTATGTTTTAGTATAAATAGAAGAGGACTTGAAGTCATTTGTCACACACACACTCTTCATGTGATCTCCTCCTCTCCACGTCTTTGGGTTTTGGCGGAGGAGAGACACCAAGAGTATACGCTGGCCTAAGTAAAGATGATGCCCTAGCTGCAGTAAAGATGATGCCCTAGCCACAATAAAGATGATGCCCTAGCCGCAGTAATGAGGGTTCTATATGCAACTAGAGGAAACTTCTAGCCATAGCATTTAAAGGTGCCTTTGACCGCAGTCAATGATGATCTAATGCAGCAAGGGGGGGAACTTATACGTAGTCTAGAAGAGACTTAATTCTGCAGAGAAAGGAGGTTCTAAATGCAGCTATAAGATGCCCTTAGTCACAGTTAAAAGTAGGCTCAATACACAGTCCATGAAGGTCCTTAATTACGCAGTAATTAGATTTTGATATGTTGTTTAAGGAGAGCTACAATCCACTGTCCTAGAAGGCTCCTATACTCAGTCCTAGAGGAGAGTAAGACGCAGTCATCTAAAGGTCACTAATCCACTGTAAAGAAGAAGATAACTACAATTGATGGAGAGCCCTACCAAGCTGCAATGGTGGGGAAATCTGACCGCATTCAAAGGAGGCTTAAACACAGCAAAGAGAGGCCAAATACATAGCCCAGAGGAGCTCCTATCTGCTATCTGAAGGAAGCATTGACACAACAAAATAAAGACTTGTAATCTACAGCTAGAAGGAGCCTAGACAACGTGGGATTTGACTGTGCTTAATAAGGTTGATCTAAGGTCTGGTGCAGGCTCAAAGAGAAGGTCAATCAAGTCTGTCTAAAATGATCTCTCTGGATAAGATTGGAAGACACTGTTGTTCAAAGACAGTGATATCTAGGTGTTGTGTGTAAACCTATCTTGCTGTTGAGCTAGGCCGCAGGCCATAGCCAGCGGCATAGAACTTTAAGGGCTGAACTAATCAGTGGCAGTGCTGGAACCTCTCTTGGTCTTTGAGTTGTTGACTGTTTCAAGGACTAACATGATGTAGGTGACATCAATGATGCTGAGAGCAGCTCAGTGATATTTGGGTGCAACATTGAGACAATGAAGTACAACATGATAGTGAGGTGCAGCATGATGATAAGAGCATGGTGATGGGAGCAGCTCAGTAACTAGGTGCAGCACAATGACGAGATGCAACACTATGATAGGTGAAGCAATCACCTTGGAGAATCAGTTGACTTCAACTGATCTCATGTAGATATAGAAAGTCAAAGTGTTGACTTTTGTTGTAAATGTACTATCTCTATCTCTCTCTGTCTACTGAACTATTGAAGAACATAAAAAAAGAATTGATCAAGGGTTTCCCCACATTGGGGTTTGTCCCTGGCTAGCGCCACATCTTGTGTCCTCTTGTCTTGGCTTGTCTTTTGTGATTTACGTTTATGTTCTATCTGCAGTTTATAGAACATCCCTAAAATTAACAAAAGATCACGGCACTTCGTACGGATAACGAAGGTGAGTATACAAATAAAGACTTCACAGGGTTTTGTGAGAAGGAGGGCATCCGGAGCGAGTGGACAGCTCCATGCAATCCATAGCAAAATGGAGTAGCGAAGAGAAAGAATAGGACAATTGTTGGGGCAGCAGAGGTGATGTTATGTGATTAGGATATGCCCAAGTTCCTATAGGAAGAGGCATATAGCACGGTAGTGTACATATAGAATAGAATTCCTCATAAACCATTGGGGAAGATAACACCAGAGGAGGTCACCGCTAGGAAGAAGCCAGAGGTCAAGCACTTTAGGATCTTTCGTAGCATAGCATACAATCATGTGTCAAATGATAAATGCACCAAATTGGATCAGAGTACAGAAAAGGGTTACTTCTTTGGTTACAACAAAACATCTGAGTCATACAGGATCTACATTCTCGGTAGCAAGAGGATCATCGTGAGACAAGACGTCAAGTAGGAGGAGAAATCCTTCAGGAGATCTCACTAGTTGCCAACATATGATTAGAGTGGGCCAGCAAAAGCTCCAAGGGTTTAGCAGCAATTGCAGGGTCAGCACAGCACTTGTACAGATACTAGTACGAGCAGTAGCTCAGGTACAGGAGGTTGTGCGAGTTCACAATAGACGGAGCAACAGGGGCAGGATAAGTAGCATGAAACTTCAACCACCACCAGCGAAAGAAGTAGAGAGATGCTTCAAACTTTGAGGGATGCACAAGAATTCCTGTGAGCTCCTAGATCGAGCACTAGAGAATGCAGACACCCAAACAGGTACAAGGCATTGATGATAGAGGTCATTGACAAGGAGCCTTCTAGTTATGATGAGGCTACACCGCGTTAGGTGTGGCAGGAGTATGACGCCATGGTGGAGTACAACTACATCATGATCAACGATGTATGGGAGGTCATGCCTAGACCAGAAGATAGGTCAGTGGTACACTCTCATTGGATTTATAAGATCAACCACGTTGTACATGGATCAGTACGTCGGTTAGTTCGGCTACAGCATGTTCCCACAGATCAACAGGTTGTAGATATTCTCATGAAGGTCTTGGGTAAGGAAAATTTTGTCTACTTAGGGATAAGATAGGAGTAGTGGAGAACAACTTCCTCACTAAGAAAGAGGGTTAGTTTTCTGTCGCAAGGGATAAGTGTTCTAATCACTATGTTGTCTAAGAGGCTAAGGAACACATTTTCTCCAATACCCATAAAAGGTTTCATAAGAAACACCTCAATTAAAGTAATTATCCAACTACTAATTATTTCGCTAAGTCTAACTTAGGGAAATTGGTTAATTAAATTAGATTAATTGAGGAAAATTGATTTTGCTCTAGAGACTTCTGAAAAAGTCACTTGATGGCGTCAATATGATCTTAGCCATCGATTGTGATTAGACCATGGTCGTTGATTGCTCAATGAGAGATTATAAGAACAAATGAATGGGGATTTTTTAAATACACTTGAGTAGTTCGACTTACCCAGTTGCAGTGATTAGCAAGGGTGCAGTTGAAGCATAGGGAGACACTAGCAACAAGGGTTTTAGCAAAGAATTTGGGAGAAGAATTCCATGGATTTTCCAGTGTTCCAGTGACAGGAAGGGAGGCCGAATTTATCTGTACAGAGGTCGTACCAGGCAGTGCGAATTATCCAGTGTGCAGATCTAGACAGCAAATCGATTTCCAATTATCGGAGACAAGTTCTGGAGGAAGTGTGAGTTGTCTAGTGCGAGTTGTAGGCAGACAAAGGGGTTGCAGGGAAGATTTTATGTAGTAGTGCGAGTTCCTGTTTGGGCCACAAGCATTTCCAAAATCGTCAATGCGTAGAGCAAAGAGGTGTGAATAGCACTAAGGTGGCCAAGTTCATTTTGCAGAGGAAACATTTGTTTCCAGATTATTTTTACAGAGGAGAAAATTATATGTCGAAGCTTCGCAAGTAAGGGGTGAGCAATTGTATTTCTTAAATTGTCAAAGATTAATAATAAAACCTTCATCTGCTGAACTTGTTTTCCCCACATTGGGATTTTTCTAGGGACTATTGTCCAAAAATACCAGTATCAAAATTTTTATGTGTGCATTATTTTCTCAGTTCTTGTATTTAAATTTATGAAGATTGCAGTAGTGAATTAATCATTATTTTCCATAATAATTTATGAAGACAAATAAACTGCATACGTTAGAAGATTGACTTTTAGTTGATACAATTAAGGAAATTTCACAATTTATTCTTGATTTGACTCCATCACACAAGGAATTAACCTTGTGGTGGAGAATTTTGTGATTGTAGGGAATTGTCCCATGGATTTGTAGAAGTTGGCCTAAAGAGTGAGGACTCGTGCTGAGGTGACAGTGAGAACTTGTCCTATGCGGTGCCACCTAACATCTTGTCAGACCTTGACTCAATTTGGTCAGTAACAGTACCCTTCTAGGGCACTCCAAGCTTCAATTCATACAAATTTTCAACAAGCACTCTAAGGATAAATGTAATAAATATTTGTTCCTTTGCCTCAAATTCATATAATTTAAGAGGCAAATGTATTAAATGCATTTTCACCATTAGGTGGTTGAAGGTGCAAAACAACCCTTTCATCACTTTGGCCTTCATTGAAGTAGTGCAAGCATAACAAATCAAGTCCTTCCATTTGTGTAGTACTTATGACTCCATTAGCCCATGATTGATAGGCACTGGTTTCCTTCCATGTAGTTTCATTTGTCTGCTACAAAATTGTCGGATACAAAATTTATGCAATTGTCAGCTACAAAATTTAAGCAATTGTCGGGTACAAAATTTTATCTGATTAAAAATGCTAAGACTCTGGATGCTTCAGTGTATTCACATTTTATTTGTGGTCACCTGTTTGATATCAATAAAACTATCATATCTGGTAGCACAAAGGAAGAGCATATGACATACCACTGTATATACCTTTCAACCTTTATTTTCTATTTTGTAAATATCTTTCTGTTATGATAAGATGTATTCATCAAAAAAAATGGCAATCTACGTATTGCTTTTTCATTCGCATGTGAATTGTCCATGAAACATATCAAAGAAAAATGTGAATGCATAACAACCTCATATGTGGATTTTTTTTCAGAATTCACCTCGGAATGTTTGATGCATCTGTAAAGCCCAAAATCTTCACGCCCTTCTCAGGCTTGAATTTAAGTGCTTCTTCTTCTGCAGTGGAAATAGGAACCACTTGTGGTCCATACTGAAAACCCTTGATCCTTTGATCTGGAGGAATGTTTTTGTCAGGATCCTCCCTACTTTTGTACACAACATCCATCTTTACTTCTCGTGTTGCATTTCGATCATTTGGAGGTGCTTTGTCTGAATATTTCTTTAATGTAGGGATACTTTCTTTCCTTGTCTTCTTATAAACCCACACCTGCATTCAAAATGAGTCATCATTTAGGATGAATACTTAATAATACTGATTGAATCATCCTAAAACACGGTCATATTAGCACAGTGCAATCATACTCCCTCCCTTCTCCTCTTTTACATCAAGGAATATCATTCTTCCAATAAATTTAAAGACAATTTATTACTTCATTATTTGGTGTCCATTCAACTAAGTGTGTCTTGACAACCAAAACCAGGTCATGAATTAGACACTACAGACATTAATTGATCCATTAATCCTTGACTTGTACAACATCCTTTCTCTCTTATCATAACAGCTTAATTCCTAATTTACATGACCAACTCTCTAGTCAATGTCCTTACTCAAAAAAGCAGTTTTCACTCATGCTATTACAGCCATAATTTTCACCTACATTATTGCTTGAAAACTCTAACACCAACCTCAATTCTATCAAAACCAGAAACAAGGTTATATTAGGTCCATTTTTCATTTTTCAATCTTCATACAAGTTGTCCGGATGTTTGACGGATGATAGGAATCCTATGTGAATGAAAGAAAGCTTCACTGCATAGCTTGGTAGAAGAAAGAAGAAAGTTGAAACTATATTAATGACCAAAATAAATTAATGGGACTAGACAGTACAGCATCTGATAGTGGCAATATGGGGCTTCCAAAGGCATCTCCTAGACACAAAAATAACTAAAAATAAATAAAGGGGGGAATCCAAGTGGTAAACCATAGAAAAAGAATTGAGAATTAATCCCTTTGTAGTAAAAGGCGAAGCATTAATATGCACCAGAAATGAAATGAACTTGTACTAATGACCACAAATTACCAAAATAGGTCCGCAGTACTAAGAAGAATAGCAATTAACATAGCAATCAGGAGTGCCCAATACCTAGTTTACAGAAACAGTAGACAATAAGAAAGGAAACAGATGAATCCAAAAATGAGCTAGCACCACCGTCAACCACCATCCAGATAACAGTGTGGAGTCTGAGGATGCTTTCTGACAAATCTGTTTACCACTACAAATCATTAATTAAAGTTCCCAATCCCATAAAAATGAATAATCAATGTTCCAGATTGAAAAGGTGAAAAAACAGAACCAACATATAGGTTCTATTCCACAGAACTTTCAACTAGCATGCTCAAGCTAAGTTGCACAATATGAGGAAAATGCTATGAGTCTCCAAAATGGGTACAAACTTGAAACATGATCCTCAAAATTTGGAAATAGGGAAAAGTAGTACTAAAAAAATATACAGATATATAAATAATTCAAAATTATATATTTTTTTATAAATAGCATATTATCTTGAAATAAAGGACAAAATTTGTAGAAGTTTCCAGTTTTTTCCTCTCTTTTCATTTAAGTCAAATTAGAATCTAAGCATTATTATCAAAGGGTTAATAACAAGTTTAATTGTCTAGGTTAGTCCTAGTGTTCATTTCCCTACCCAAAACATTGTCATGTCCCTTCTCAAACACATTTGTAACAGGGTGCTGCTACACAATTTTGCACAATTTTGGCTAAGTAAGAGAACCCATCATTTTCGACTTAGGGACTCAGAAGGCAATTCGACTTTATTTGGTTGCTAGCAGAATGTGGAGGCCACCCACATGGGAGTTCGAACTGGCCCATTCGAATAGCTTGGAGGGAAATTCAAATAGGTGGATGGAGGGACCCACATGAGGCTTGGGAGGCCGAAGTAGTTATAAGGAGGGAGCAACTCTCATTTTGGATTCATTCTTACACCTTGCAATCAAAATTACCCGACTATTCACTCTATTGTTTAGCTGAGTCAACCGGCTGTTTAGCAACGAATCTCTCAAGTGAGAGATTCAACCTTTACTTCGGGGGACCATTCGTGCCCGCCCTAGAGAGGTAGTTCCATAAGTATGTCAGGAGTTCCAGAAGTGTGTTACAACACTGCCATTCAGCCACAATAGGGAGTGCATATTTATGGCTAGCTGGAGAATACGCAAGGGGAATTTGGAGCTATCAGTGATCAAACATTTACCGGGAGAGTTAGAGGATTGGGAGAGCAGCAAAGGGCCAGCCTTTCTTGCGAGTTTGGAGCCAGCAGAGCCAGCATCCAAGCAGTCCAATTTACAGTTACCTGGGCCTGCGCAGAGAGCCGTCGCTAGGCTCACGTGGGAGTTGGAGGAAAGAATTGTAGAGCTAGAGCTGGCCGAGAGAAGTAGGAGATCACTTGGAGGGCCATTTGAGGAGGATTGTTGGAGTTGGGAGAGCAGAGACTGACAGGATCAATCACAACAACAGAATTCGAAATTGGAGGAGGGCCAAGCTATGAAGAGTCAATATTTGAAGGTTAGAACCAAGGGAAACCCTTTCTGGGTTTTTCTGGATTTTGGGAAGGATCACACTCCTAAATTTATAGAATTTTTTGGGCAGATCTAAGGGGTCAAACAAGGGTCCCAACTCAGCCAGTAACTAGAGGATCCTCCTAAGGGGAATTTGGGCCAAAATTCCGAAGTCAACATTTGGCCAATTCCTTCGTGGTTTTTTCTAGGTTTAGGCCAAGGAGCAAGGAGTTGAAATCTCATAATTTTCTGAGCACGGGAGGCATTGATTCCAACCCTCCGAAGTAAGCAGACAAAGCAGTTTTCTGGGGCAGCATAGTTTAGTTTGGTGCAACAGCTGTAGCAGCCTTCAGTTCAGCATTTTCTCCCCTGGGTTTTGTCATGCTTGTCCATTGAGACAAGCCCAGGTGCACCATTCTATTTTACTATTGTATTTGCTACTGAATAAGTAATAAAATGGCTCAGCAGTTCTCTATTTCTAGTGTTTCCATGGGTGCTTAATGTATATTTCGTTTTTCTGATTGCTGGATTGTTTGCATGCTTCGTATACCGCTTACAATTCTTGTTTAGGAACATTACAAACATGATTTTTGGAGGCTGAAACAAAGGCTTTAGGGGAAAAAACATGCCTGAAACACCACATGGCATTTCCCCTCACATTTCCAGATCATGAAACTCCAAGTGAAACGTTTCACCATATTTTCAGCATATTTGGTTCTCATTTCTGTGTTTCATAGCATTTCAAGGGGTGAAACGCAGGGGAATTAGGTGTTTCCTGCAACATAGAATTCAAGATAAGCAATAAGGCAAAATATAAGAGTTGGTATGGAGCACCCTCTCCCAAATTAAAATCTGAATATAAAAACTTGGAATTAGCAATTTTTAACTAATTGAGAGAGTTAAATCTTAAATTCCACTAAAATCCTAAGCTGATAAAAATAGGTGTTGGAATGCCTCTAGATTTCAAGCTTAATGTAGCCAGAGAAGCTAAAAAGGTTTGCTACATACAATCTCAACAGATAACAAGGCCAGAGAAACAAAGAAGACACTTGAAGTCATGCCACATCATGTAGCAGAAAATTGTTAGTACAGTCCCTGCTAGCAACCATGTTTTGAACATAATCGAAAAACCTGACACTCTTGTTTTGAATCTGTAATGCAAGTCGCCAGACAGAGAAGGCAGTGCTGCAACATTCTGGCCAAAAAGGCAATACATAAATAAAAAAGGATAATCCCACCATAATTTCTCAATAAGTTTTTTTTTTAACCATAACAAAAAATATTATATTAAGAAAAGTTGTGCCTAAGCATGCAGCAAGCCAAAACACCACAGCCCAAAACCAACTCTAAAAGGAGTTGTGAACCACCGAATGGGATGAAACCAAAAGCCATGAATGCACACAAGAAAGGCCATGTTGCCCCTCATGTCACAAAGCATATGCAGTAACGCATACATTTTTACAGTGCATTTATCACAATTCTAAGCCCAAGGTCACAAGTCAAAAGCCCTGAAGCAACCATGTCAGTCATTGTATTAGGTGTCCTAGACCTCGTGATGGTCGGCCATGGCCTCTCCTTTTGGGATGAAGCCCTTCTCTTTGTCCCGTTGCCTCAAAATCTAACAAGACAACAATATGAGGTGTGGCCCACTATCACAACAGCTGCTACCTCCTACTCTTTTGTGGACTTTACCACTAGGAAGGCTTCCCTATGATAGGTCACCTAGAGGATCTATCAATTACAAGGGATAAGGTGACAAAACAGGCTCGAGGAGGATAACTCTACCTAAGAACCAGGCATAGCTAGCACAATAAGGCAATGTGCATCCTCCAATAGGCCTAATTAGGGCACAACATGACCCAGGGCTTGAAAATTAGCAATGTAAATAGATCAACCTACAATCATAGGACCAAGAAAAGGCTTGCAATAGATGTGTTCCTTTAATTTATGCAAGTCAATCATTCTAATCAGATGACCTCTATTGAAAACCAATTGATTACAATCGAAGTAAACCACGCTCAAGTAATTAAGAACATGGAACTCAAACAAACAAGATTAATAGCAGAACATGCAAAGGAAATAAGTACCATGATGGTTAATCATTCTAGTCAAATGGCTTCTCTTCAAAACAGGTTGCTCGCCATGGAAGAAAAACAAGTACAGTTAATCAACACCATGGAAACAAATCATGTCAAGGAAATAAGTGTTATGAAGGCTAATCATATCACTTTTCAAAATAGGTTAGAGGAAATGGAAAGATTACAGGTAAAAAAAATTCAACTTAGGTCAGATGACGAATGGGAAAAGAACAAAGAAACAAACCATAAGCCTCCCAATCCACTAAAGCAAGCTTCATCTTGTTATGAAGAGGTCATTTATTCCACTGAAAAATGGCTAATTGAAGGTGACCTGGAAACTGAGGGGAATCAAGTAAATACTTATGAGATTGATCCATCACCCATATTAGAGCAGATGTTGAATGAAGAAAGGAAGGTCACAAAACTCATGGATAGTTCAAATTTTCCATCTAAGCATTTTCAAGATCGGGTAGAAAGGTCTACTTTGATCATATCAACATCAACATCACAGTCTATTAAGAAGAAAAGAAAAAAGCGGAAAGGATTTGGTAAATCTGATAGCCATACACAACACAGTGTTGCGATGGATCAAAGTCCCAAGATATTCAAAATTGGGTAGGGCACATCAGAGAAGCAACCCATGGATCTACCCAAAAGCAAGCAGGTTCTCAGCTTGAACTTCATTGAGGACATCTGATGCTGGGGGGCATCTTTTGTATTGTATTTCTAACCCAACTCTTTGTCATTTCTATTACTAGAGTAGTTTCATTAGAGTAAATTTCCATTTATGTACTTCATGTTGGTATATGATTTTATATGATGATACTTTGAACGGACATTGTTGATATATGTCTTTTGTCTGTGGATGCAAATTTCAGGGTCTTGCATGTTATCACTTCCTATATAGCATGCATCCCCATGTGGATCCGAATGTTGACCACTGAAGTGTACCCAGAGTTTTTGAAGACTCCATGCCCACGGATATATCAGAGGCTTCAGGTACCCTCAGAGTCAACTACGTCATCAGAGTTTTTCAACTCTAATTTTTTTCTCATCTTCTTTTGTTGTACTTAGATTCCACAAGCCCTATAGGGATGATGTAAAGTGATGCTAGTATGATGAGTTGAGTCATGTTTCAGGACTAGGTAACTTGGGACCTTGTCATCAAGTGAGTTTACTTTGGAAGGTTTTTTTTACCTGGTTAATTATTACGTGCTTACAGGGACTTAATAATTAATTAAGTTTTTTTCCTTCAAGCACAACACCAAAGTTGGAGTGCAGTTTCATGATGAAGCCTTGGGTGAGTCCCAGTGTCTAGAGTCACTGTATATTACTATACTAAATCACTCGTAAAATTCGTGGAATTTGATTAGGTCTAGGGGTTAATTTTTTAATTTTTTAAATTTCCCACAAGGCGGAAATTTGAATAAAATCTGAATGTAAAATGTAATAAGTAATGTCTAAAGAAGTTGTGTGGGATATGTCTGCTCAAAATTACACTTCTCACCCTCAACTTTATACTATGACACACTTTGAAGGGTAAAAATTAAGTTCTAGACCCTCGAAACCCATTTTTCTTAAGTTTTGTGGAAAATATGGCAATAAATTAGCCCAACAATTAAATAAATGGAGAAAAATAAATATCCACACATGTTCAAATGATGTGGAAATGAGGTAGAAATTCATCTAAAGGTCAAAGTTGAGTTACCAAGTGATGTGGACTCCACATAAGCTACAAATCAAGCAAATCAAATTTTTTGTAGAGAAGACAACGAGTTCCAGTGACAAGATCCACGATTTGAGGAAGTTAACTCGAGCTTCAAGGAGATATCATGAGTTGACTTGAGATTGGATTAGAGTTTACTTTAGTGAGGTGGAGAGTGGTCTCGTACCACTCCACTTCACTCTCCCACATGTCCTCTCGTCTAATTCGAGCTCCCTCATCAAGGATTGTGTGGGCCTCTAAGGAAGAAATCAAGTTGCCACTTGGGAAATTCGAATTTACATGAAAGAACATTGGAATTGTAACATATTTGTCTTGGAATTGGCTCTCAAACTTCTATATAATAGAGCTATGGGCTTTCACTATGTAATCATTGTTACTAATTATTGTGCTTGCGGAAACATTGTTGCCTTGTACACTTTTAGAAATATCAATAAAGACTTTGGGGCTTCATTAAAAAAACAAAAAACTAAAAAAAAAAATTAAAATGTACACAAGCCAAGTACTTTTAAATTGAAATCACTTTTATTAAACATTGTGCTCCAAGTGCCTTCATTTTCTATCTAAGAGCTTAAAATTGGTTAAGCAAAGAGGAGAATTTACTCACTGTTTAGCTTAGTCTTTTGTAAATTATAATTGTACATATACAATTCATCTAGCTGATTTTTGTTCACTAATACTTGACTTATTTTGCAGTCATTGTTCGGATATTTGCCAACTCTTGTTTGGCAGATTTTGGGAAGCAACTTCTTGAAACATTTAACAAATTGCTTGCAGAACCTTAGCACACATTTGGGGCTGCATTTTAAGGAGGTCGTGGGCATCTAAAGACATTAATTTTCTGCAAGGCTGAGTTGCATTTGAGGACAGCCAAACTTTGGGATAGGTCGTGGGTTTTAGGAGGCTCATTCTCCTTTGTCTACGCTTAACTTCTCCACCATCATTAAGGCTGATTTGTTGCTGCAATAATAGTCCATTGTATTTCAGATTTGAGGAAGTTTTCACTTGTAGTTTCTATTGTTAATTTTAACATTGCTTAAGGAGGAGATTTGACTCTCATAAACCACATTCTTTGTAATGTCTGTTTCATGCATTTGGCAGCCTTCTAAAGGCCTTCTTCCCATTGTAATATTTAATAAAGGATCTAATTTGCTTGTGGGAGGTTGGGATTTTACCTATGGCATCCCTCCTCTCCATTTAAAGGGAGGAATATGTGGGTGGATTGACCTTGCATTGCATTCTCTTAGTTTTTTTTTCACACTCCATTTATTTGCATGCATCTTTAATGTTCTAAATTGCTCAACGTTCACATTAATTCTTGGGATTAACATATCTTTCTCATTTACTTTTCCATTTGCAAGTGAACTTATCTAGTTTGTTATCGCAATTTTCAAGTGCTTGCAATTGTGCAAGTTTCAATTTCCTTTTCACTTGTATGAAATTTATCTTTCCTCAGGCTATAACTTGCAATATTTGTTTATCAGCAAATTTCCTTTACATGCATTCAAGTTACAAGCAAGTACTTGCTTGACTTTACAAGCTTTGATTAGTTCACTTTCTCATTTTCATCTCTTTACTTGACGAAGTGATTCATAAGTTATTTTGGAGCATCTTTACTTAGAAGCAATATTGCAATGTCACATTTGGATACTTGCTTTCAAACAATTTGTGAAGCATACAACTCCATTTAAACCTCTTGTCAAGTATCCTTTAGTTAATTCCATTCTAATTTTCGTTTGAAGTTGCTAATACAATTTACTTTGGGCATTGTCATTTTACATTTACTCAAGCATCTTACATAGGCCCATTTTCAAGCATTTCTAAAATCAACATCCAACTAAAGTTGGTTGTGTAGACTCTAGGGACCCTCCACCCCTATTGACTCCTCACTGTGAGATCCGGATTTCCAAGCGAGGGTAAGGTCTGAAGATAGGAGGTCAATTGAAATTTTGCTTTGGAATACAACTAATAAAATAAACCAAGAGCACATCTACATCACAACTTTACTTGCAAATGCAATTCTCCTACTTATGATATCTTGGATTTATTTGAGTCTTATTTGCATATATCATTTTTATTTCAAGAAGCATTTATTATGCAAGTATTGTGAATTCTTTTCCTTTTGCAACAATAGCCTTTTTGTACTTGTAATATCCTTCATTGGTGAAACCTATTTCAAGATATTTCATTATATTTGTTGATTTGATAATCATTTAGCTCATGAGTAATTGATGTCATTATTTTGTTATTTGAGCATTTACTTTCAAGTACTATCTCCTTTATAGTTGCAATTGATGATTATATGCTCATCTTGGTCTAACATTTGATTTTGGAGAATTGTTTATTATTGTATCTTGATTTCATTTTTTGAGCAAGCTATTGTTATTTACTTGAAGGCACTTGTCTATACTTTGAATATATCATTGAAATTTGCTCATTTATTCATATTACTTGCTTAATTTTTGGAAACAAGTTATTTTTTACAAGCACTCTACTTAACTTAATCTCCTAGAAACTCATATCATATAACTTCCATTAGGAACCACCCCCCTTAGCTTACCTAGGAGAGAACTTTAACGGAGAGAATTGGGAATAGGTGACAGCCCCATCTCTTAGTTTTGCCACCAAACCACACCTTGTGGGGTTAAGGGCCTTTCCTCACTAACTTAGGTGTGTGTGCAAGGCGACAACAACAAGAAGCAAGGCGAAGGGCTCTCTAAGAAAGGCTCAAGAGAGGCTTAAGGCCTAGGGATTAAGGATATTTTCAAAATATAGGATGTCCTAGACCCAAGACTCTTCTAGAAACTAGGTTTCTAAGTGGCCTTGTGAAAAAAGGGATGGCAGAGATGTGGGACCACAAAGAAGCCCTAAGGGCACCCAAACAAGACCTAGGGTTTCGAGTGAATCTTCAAACAAAGAGTCTAGGTCAAGAAAGAGCTAAATCCAAGTGATTTGGACCTAGGGCTTAGTGTATCTCACAAAACCATGAGATTTGCTTCAAATTTGGAGGGCCAGTGGAGGACACCCCAGCGCAATTCCTTGCCAACTCACTCAGCAAACTGATGGTTAGAATGGAATTTGTTAGATGCCCTAGCTAGATTGTCTAGGATTAGGGCTGAAAAATTGTGAAAAACGGAAAATTTTAGGATGATCACCAAGGACTTGAGACCAGTGCCTAGCCAATTATGGAGAATGGATTCCAAGTGAAATTGATTAGGATTTTCACTCTTTTTTCACCCAAATTGTACAGGTGATTATGACAACGACTCAGGGCGGGGGCTGTCACTTTGATCCCCACCCTCTTCGTTGTAGCTGTCTCCCTACAGCAAGCTATGGGGGTTCATCCTATCAAATGTGTGGACAAGGCACTTGTCAGGAACTGGCTAGTCTGGGAGACACGACTGAATGGCCTAGCAACCTGGTAAAAGATGATTTACCAAGCTTGATTATTAGCACGATTAGATTAAATTATTTGAGAGAC
Source organism: Pinus taeda (assembly GCA_000404065.3). Classification (NCBI taxonomy): domain Eukaryota; kingdom Viridiplantae; phylum Streptophyta; class Pinopsida; order Pinales; family Pinaceae; genus Pinus; species Pinus taeda. Next base: position 31,507 of record APFE030819287.1, on the reverse strand, counting down.
CAGTGCCTTATGGAGTCAAAATTACTTGCTTTATGTGAATTATCTATCAAGCCACTGGATGAACAGTGGTTGCTTAGGGTGTTCACTATCCTATATGAAATGTGAAACCTAAAACTAATTAAGATGCAAGATCTTGGTAAATTTTAGATTAGATGCCTAATTAAATGAATCCTTTCCCTCAGCTACTATTTTGAAACTAGTCTCTAGTGTAGGTTGTGGAGAGAAACCCAGGGAAAGACAACAAAGGCTATATTAATGATACCTTCCCTGGAGTTCTAACCACCCGATGCCTCCGGTGTTGCAGAAAATGTGGCTCTGACAACTGCAAGGTCACCATGTTAACCACAAAAGAGGGTCTAGACTTCGCAAGCTAGGTGAGAAAGGTGGTCCTAGAGTCTTTCAACCAAGTCTATGCTCGGAGGTAATTTAATTAAAGCAAGGCTAATCCTAGGATGCCAATGCAAGATGAATGATTATATTTAGGTGAAGTTGTTAAATGTTTAAAGTAGATTCAATTTGGAGCAATGAAGAGAAATACTTAACAATTTACAATGACAATCTTCACCAAAAGAAAGTGCTTTGTTGCACACATTTTTTCATAGTTCCAAGAAAGCAGTTGTGCCATTTTTTTTCAAAAGATCAGAATTATCAGTCAACAACTTATTATATCATTGTAAAACCATTTTGCTAATTTGTAATGTAAATGATGCTAGTACGACCGTTTAATTACGTAACAATCTAGGTAAGCCTATGACTTTGGCAACGAGTTTCATCTTAGGAGTTTTTTTGTCTCATTGATTATCTGTATTTCTAAACACAGATGATCGGCAGAGCTTTTCCCTCTAGCATCAACCCCAAAGCTAGTGTGGAATTTATCGACAAAGTCTTAGGTGAATCTTAGTGTTTTAGTCAAGTCTACTGTAAAAGTGATTTGGGAATAATTTAAACTGTTTGGCTAAATTATTTTATTACATATCACTTCATCTACTAGATCATATTGTGTCGCAAAATTGGGTAAATATTATGAGGATCTATAACGAACTGGTATTCCCCCTTTGAGGGTTGAATTATTGTAAAAGATCTGATGTAAAAAAATTAATGCATGGTCCTTCATACTTAGACACCATGGCTAAAATATATGAGGGTGGAAAATAATTAATCCCCTCTTGTGTCAATTAATTAAGTTTTCTCGCGAAAACAAACTTAAATCGTAAGCTAGAAATTTAATTAATTTAAAGTCAAAATTAAAATGTTAGAGAAATTAATTTCTCCAAGTGGGAAAATTTGTGGGTCTAAAAGAATTTAATTTTTGGAGGTCCCTCACCAAGGTAATATTGGAAATTTCAAAAAAAATTGGACACTTGGACCTTGGCGGTTAAGTCAAAGTCAATTTTTTGAGGAAATTAGTTCAAAATAATTATTTTTGAATTAATAAGAAGTGGATTTTATGAGATATTCCAAAATTCCTCAAAAATAAACATTTTCAACGACAAAGATTAAAAGTTGATCAAAGATTTATCAACAATAGAGATTATTTTGCTAGGGATCAAGCCAACTAGCCATTATTTTCCACTTGGAGGGGTTTCTCTATAAATAAAAGGCATTTTGCTTCTATTCTTCACGATGATAGTGACTCTGGTCTCAATGTAATTTTGTAACGTTGATATGAAGCCATTGTTCTGTTGGGAACATTTAAAATGTATAATAAAAGACTTTGGGATTTAGTTCATGGTGTCTTTGTTTCATTGATTTGTGGTACGTGTTGGGTATGTGTTGTCCTATATTGTACTTCAAAAACATGTAATTGTTATTTCATTTGTAGATGATAAGAACATTCTATTACTAAGTTTTGGGATTATCTTAGGTGATCCGACTAATTGTATGAGCTAACAATTTTTTCTTAAGAAATATATCGAATTTGCAGATTCCCCAACCCTTGGGCTCCAAGTTCACAGTTTGTGGGCAAACGCTGACTTTGTTTGAGCACCAAGAATTTTATGTGGATTTTTTACTTAGCTAAGGCTATGGTTAACACCTATTTTTCGAATAAATCAAGATATTATCATTACCATAAAAAGTTTACTCTTCAAAAATTTCTCAAGCATTGTACATTTGTATAGTTGTAAATATATTTTTGTAGAATAATTTTTTGTAAATTATTTTTCTAACCCTTGTATTTTAAATCCTAACCCATTTTAATTTTTGTATAGTATTTGGGGTTTTGGGGTTTTGAAATTTAATAATAATAATAAAATTGGAAATTTGGGTTTCTATTCTAAATTTGTTTCAGGATTGAGGAAGAAATTGGCATTGGAGACCTCAGAAACCGTAGACGTTTAGGGTTTTCAGGCTATTTTTCAAGTTGGTTATTTTCAAATCGGGGAAAAAACCCATTTTCTGAAAGCCCTAGCCATTACCCAACCTAAAAGGCTAATGTTTGGGACCTAATTTGCAAGCACTAAGAAGGCCATAAGCCTTACAAGAGCTAGATCTCAATGCAAACAAAAGTTTCTTCAAGGGATAGGCATTTTATCTCTAACAATTTGTTTTGCAGTGAGTTTGGGGTTAACATTGTGTTTTCTGGTGGTCACCTTCATTCAAAGTCTTCCTAGCCGTCTACAAGGCACCAAGGCCTCTTGGTTTGCTCTTAACCTTGTTATTTCACCTCTATCCTAAAATTGAGTTCTGAAGTAATTTATGACAACAATATAATTAAGACGTAAACACACTTTTTATAAGTCTACCTTCATCAATAAATCACCTAAGGCATTTAAAATTAACCTAAAGTTGAATTTGAGTGCATAGAAATGATGTTTTGTGGATTGTTGGGTAATTTTCAAATTTGCAGCAATCATAAAGGTCTGATCTTTGGGTTTTGAGCTAACATTTTGTGAGTGCAGGTGATTTCTCTCAGATCTCCAAACTTGGAATAGGCCATTAGGCCTTGAGGTTTGTTTCTATTGCCTTCATCTCTCATTTTAATTGTCTGCATAGTTTATATCAGATCTAGTATATTGATATAACAGTGGCATAATCATCATAATACAAGCCTAAAGAAACCACATATTAAGCTAATAACTCATACAAGGCATCAAGAATAAATTACAAGGGTTTGATCTATCAATTTTATTGTTTTATGTTGGTTGTCATATAATTTTCAAGGTCTAATTTGAAATTGCAGAGGTCTAATCTGAAAGTTTCAGGTCTGATATGATTGTTACAGTAGTGTATTCATGGCATAAAACAAATATAAAATAAGCCTAAATTCATTAACAAGTCACTTAATGCATTGAACACTAATCTTGTGGTTAAATTAATTGCATATAAGTTATTTTTTTAGGACTGTTGGGCAATTTTCAGATCTAATATGTTTGTTACAGCCATCTAAAATAAAATAATAGTGGCATAATAATTTAATTGCAAGCATATGTAATGATCCTAAAAAGGAATACATGTGATAACCAACAAATAATACATGCAACAAATTACAAAAACGAAATATTCAGGAAACACCCATATAAAAGCTGCAAATGGAGAACTTTTGAGCCATTTTATTATATTCCTACAAGTCAAATACAATAGATGATGGAATGGTACATTTGGGCTTGTCTCAAAGGACAAGTAGGACCAAACCCAAGTAGGAAAATGGTTGAGCTAAAGGCTGCCCAGCTGTTGCACCAATTTGCACTGCGCTGCCCAGAAACTGTTGCTCTATTGAAGTTCGAATCGCTGGAAGGTGCACTAAAACTACCCATAAATTTATACTCTTTTAACCCCAAACTCCTTGGCCAAAACCCAAGAAAACCCAGAAGGGATTTTAGTTGGTTTGGAGTTCTGATTTTCGACCCCCTTGGAGCCTCACCTCAGCTCTAGCTGCCAATTTCGACTTGCTGGAAACTGCCTGTAAATCCACCTGAAAACTCCTCCAAAATGTTGAGTTCACCCGTGCTATCCAATCCCTGACTTCTCGGATGATCTCTTGGCCCAACTTAGTTGCTCCCAAGTACCACGAAAATTTGTTGTGTGGCCTCTACGTTGTCCCTCAGCGCAGCAGTTCGAATTGATGGAATGTTGGTTCAACTGGCTGAAAGCTTCTAGGAAAATGCTTGTCTAATGCTGCTGCCTCAACACCCTGACCTCCCGACAAGCTATGTGATCCTTGCTAGTCCAAAATTCCCTCTGTGTGATTCCTCGTTGCCTAGAAATATGCACTCCCTTCTCTGCACTGGTTGTTGATGTGTGTCACTGCCCCGGAACTCCAGAAAACTGTAGAACAACCTCCCTAGGGTGGGCATGGATGGTCCCCCGAAGTAGAGGATGAATCTCCCGCGTGAAAGACTCATGGCTAAACAGCCGATAGACTTGCTATACAGCAGAGTGAACAGAAGTGTGTTTGTTTGCAAATGTCAAAGATAAACCAAAATGAGAGTTGATCTCTCCTTATATATCCTTGGGCCTCCTTAGCCTCATGTGGGCCCCTTCATCCATCCATTCGATTTCCCTCCAAGCATATCAAAAGGCTAGTTCAAATTCCCCATGTGGGTGGCCCCCACATTCCACTAGCTACCAAATAAAGTCGATTTGGCCCCTAAGTCCATAAGTCGAAGTGTGAGGCCCTCTTCCTAAGTCAAAAATGTCAAAAATGGTGTGGCAACACCCTGTTACTAATTTTTTTGAGAAGAGACATGACAGTCCTCCCCTCCCAAATGTTGCTTGCCCTCAAGCAACCTCAAAGTTGGATGCTCCAATATGTGCTCACCTTCACAAGTGGCATCCTCATCCGGCAAGTTCTTCCAATGCACCAAGAACTCCCTGATGGTCCTGCTCCTCAGTATCCTCTCGCTGCTCTCCAAAATGGCCTCATGTTCCAACACCAAGTGGCCCTCATCATCTAGTGTGGGTAGATCAGTTGTTGCAGTCACCTATTGTCCCAGCACCTTCTTAAGGCATGAGACATGAAAAACATTGTGGATCCTACTCCCCTAAGGCAGCTACAGCTCATAAGCCACCTCCCCAACTCGTCTAGTCACCTGGTAGGGCCCATGGAAGCGTGGTTGTAGCTTCTTTGCCCCCTTTTGTTTCAGCGTGGACTGCCTGTAAGGCAGCAGTAGGAGATATACCAAGTCCCCCTCCTCAAAGTGTCTCTCTATCATGTGCCGATCTGCGTAGAGTTTCTGCTGATTTTGGGTTGTCACCAAATTATCCTTGAGTGCCTTGAGGATATCTTGGCTCTCTTGAACCCAGTCTTTGGCCTTTAGGGCCCCGCTGTCTCCAAAAACAATATCAACAAATGGCACGAAAATGAATCATACCAATGGACATGTGGTGTGTGGTGTTGCAGCAGTACTCGCCTAGATGCAACCATCGAATCCACGTCCTCTGCTGACCAGTCATGTAGTTCCTCATGTAACCCTCCAACCACTGATTAACTCTCTCTGTCTGGCCATCTGTCTGTAGGTAATAGCTGGTGCTACGAGTGAGCTTCATCCTGTTGACCACTACGTGTCAACTACCCATAGCAGTGCACCCCCTTTTTTTCGAAAAAAAGGGATAGCACCTGACCAACGTGTCTGTGCCATTCGACTATCATCATCAGCCCGACCATGTTATGTTGTCAACCCAATCTACATGTGTAAATTGTAAATAATCTTAGCAAATCTGTATCATGTATGTAATTGCCTAAGTGAACCTAATTTTCTAGTGACGATCTACATTCCGGAAGGTTTTTTGTCTCACCGATCCATGATCAGCAGAGTTTTCCTTCGGCCTAACCCCAAAGCCAGAATGGATTTTGTCATTAGAATCTTAGGGGAGTCCTAGTGTGCTAGGTTGAGTCTATGTAAAAGTGATTTGGGAATAATCCTAACTATTTGGTTAGGTTATTACAAATCGCTTGATCTGTTAGATTATATTTGTGTCACAGAACTGGGTGGTCTATGAGGGTCTATGTCAAATGGGTTTTCCCCCTCTTGAGATGTAAAAATGTAAAAATCACGATGTAGAGTGTCTTGGCGGCTAGAAAAATAACTAAACCCCTCATAAGTCCTAGGTCCTAGGTAATTTTTTCCAAAGGCTAAGTTCGAGGGTCCAATAAAAATAATAAAAAAA